>JAKWJA010000702.1:0-94249 GCA_027704765.1 Solanum habrochaites
AATCCATTGGATTAAAAATAACCCGTTCATCAAACTCATGAACCAGCAGGGGCTTCGTAAACCAAAGACATCAACTACAATTCTCATTCCCATACCTGGTTCTAACCGCATCTTGGCACATCGTTCCCGATTTCAATTATGATCAACCGGATCTCAAGTCACATCTTACAACAGAACGAAACACAAGCACCTTGTAATGATCGAACAAGTCATCAATGCGAAGAAATATACGTTTTCTTTATGTCAACCATTGTTCACCTGCCGTAGTCATGCACGATCCAAAACTCCATTCTTCTTCTTTTCACGAAACAAAAACCGGAGCACCCCAAGAATATTCCTTGGTTAATAAACCTTTGCTCCAACTCTTTGAAGTTGGTCTTTTAATTCCCTACAACATCCCTTAACTATCCGCTTGTCCGTTCTATACTGTTATTAATTGTAACCTCTCCGCCCACTTCACGTCAATACAGAAGTCAATATCCCTATCTGTGGGCGATAACCATACCCGGAAGATCTGCATGTTAATACAACAAGAAACTCACACGGACCACCGAAACGACTCAATCGAAGGTATTGGGGGGGGTATGTATCCTTCACTTCCACTAAAGCTAAACAAACACCCCAAGCCCTTTACTAACCATTTTCTACGGCCCCATAAGTAATATATTACCGAGTGCAGTGTAGTTCCCCTCCCACCCTAAGGTCTGTCCCGTGCTGCTAACTCCACCTTTTTTAGCAGACAATCCAATCGCAAATTGCGGAGAAGCCAATCATAAACCCAAATTTACTCAGATCAAAATCAACCATTCTAAAGATCAACCAAATCTACATACGTGTTTTCTTTGCTCCCCAAAGTGCACAAACAAAAGGACCTATATCCCTTTTCAACTACCCACAGACCAATCACCCCGGAGTAGAAACAACGAATAGGCGGAATCAAGTAATTCACAGATGTTAAATTTAGACCATTAGCAATGAGGAAGAATACATAAGAAAATGTGGATCAGATCAAACAATACGGAAGCCTATGCAATCACAACCCAGAAGATTACTGTGATGACAGCATCAGATGTCCGCCTCTGATCTCCCAGGAAAGGCATATAACATGGGCCTTTCATTTGTTTTGTCCGTTGCCCCTAACCTGTTGTGAATGTAGTGGCTCCCAGTTTGCCATCACCCACCACAACCCACCCACCACCCACCCCGGCCATTTTTGGTGACCACCATTACCCTTCGACGACCACGTCCTCGCCGGAATAACGGCCTTTGCCATGACCACATGCTTACCTACTCTAGCTTTTGGGGTCTATCACTCTGTTTTGGACAATACCTAACCGGTCTATGTATCCCAATTTTCCCCACACCCATAACCTGTCTAGATTCACGCATAGTCCTTCTCAAGAATGTTTTTACCAGTCTGAGGTGGACCCCAACTACAAGTCTGTATTTAAGGACGAATCTGGGTCGAACTGAATAAGCCCTCCGAACCCTGTCCTCTAGAGTAAGAAGAACCAATTATCCCTCCCTTTCGAAACCCTTTGATGTCTACGCCGTGGGAATTCATCTGGCTTTCATCCTTCCACCTCGACTACGAACTCCACTCTAGAAGGATTTCGCCGTAGCCCCCGCTACCTGTAAGGCTACATTCGCAACTCTGATCTCAACCCTTCAAAAACGGCGACTCCCCTGTGAGACTGAAACCAGTTGGTGGCATCTGGATAGTGCACGAATTTACCTCATATGCATTGACCGCATCCGCCCACACAATAACCTTGCTCTAGGCTCAAACCTCAATCCCTTTTCTATCCCTCAAAGTACGGGGGTATACTTTCCATAAAACAAACTAGAGAATGAGGCCCCCAGTCCCATAGGTGGTGCCTCTGTTGGTTGGACATTTCCACAATGGTGGACCGCGCCACCCAACATTTTGCTTCCCTTGAAACTAACTGATAACCTCACGAACTCAACACCAAAACCGTTTCTAAACTATACCCATCTTGTGTATAGCTCATGACAGTCAACCAGAAAATCGTAAGCATCTCAGATTCTGACCCTTACAGATTGGAGGTTTAATTTCAAGAACGTACTAAAGTTCATGCTGATCATTCGTCAGTTATAGGCCCCCGTAAGTCCAGACCGTGGAAACGTGCCTATGTCCAATGAGGCATCCATACGAACAGCCATAGTGGACTTCAGTTGTAGCTCTTGAAAAACCGGAGGTGTTGGTGCAGAAAAATTATTGGTGGTGCCTGACCCTGATCAGACAACCCCACTAAATAATCGAGAACCTGATTGATCATCTCAATGGGTCGGTTGGTGTGGCATTTCCCTCATTCTGTACTTGGTTCATTCTCCCCATCCTCCCTTCTCTTACTACTGTCCTCAGTCCCGGTGGAGGAGTCACCGCCCTAGCACAAGATGGCTAGGTGCTCGTCCTCTCCCTCTAGAGGACGTCTCCCCCACGACCTCTCCTACCTACCTACCCTGCTTCCTCTTGCCACTTTTCACTTCTCTCTACGCCCCATGGCTGGCTCAGATGCATCTTGTCTTGCTTGATGTATGTTGGCGTAGTCGTTGCTCTAGTTCTAACCATCTTCGAAATAGAGTGAAGCTGGGTCAGATCCCAATTTGTAATCATCTAGATACCAATTTGGGCCCAAGTAATAGTCAAAGAAAGAAGAAAGATTGGAATTTTCCTAAGTCTTTAGCCTCTCAACGAAGAGTAAATGCGTCCCCTACCGGTCCTTTAAGTACGGCTGCTAGACCTATTCTGTGTTATGAAACCACCGAACCTATGCCTGATCCAAGTTTTGTCCGACCCAAACCCGAGCCGCGACCTGCAACCCCCCCCATTTACCCTCCCTATGTGAGCGAACCACCAATCTACCCTTATCTTTCAATTTATATAAACATAAAGAATGCGGAATACTTAACTCAATTAATAAAAACCAATTTAATACCTGCAAAAATTCAACATCTATTATTATCCCCAAAAACCCTGTAAATATCTCCACAAGAACATCGATGATCGAATTAACTAAACTAAGAGTAATTTCTAAAGGAACTCAAATACACAAAAAAGTCTAGTCCCATGCCGGAACTTCAAGGCATCAAGACGTGAGGAAGAAGATCCCAGTCCAAGCTCGAAGCGTTAGCTTCACCCTGAATCCCGGTGTATGAAGACTGGCTAGAGTTGTTGCGTCTTGAGTTGAAGACACGTACGTTTGCTTGCACTCCACAATAACAGGAAGAAAACATAAAAGTAGGGGGTCCTTACAACACAAGTACTTAGTAGGTATCATCGGATCGCCAACTCAAAATAGAAAACAGTATTAATCAATTAACATCATAAAATCAACTAATATCCTAGCAGGCAAGCATCTTCACAATTACCATAATCCTTGGTTACAAACACCAAACACAAATCAATGAGGACGCACGCCTCCTCACATAATACTCGTTTGGGAACCTGGGTTCTTTGATTGAGTATATTAGTATCTTTCAAGATTCATTATATTTTTAAAACTTCTCGTGTCCTGTCGTGCACTCCGCTCCTCATATTCCTAATTCTATCCATTCTATCTAGATCCTGGTACCGAAACGTGTCACCCCCGATCCATATACTATCCGGGTTCGGAACGTGACACTCTCCTAGCCTCATATTCTATCCTGGTAACCGGAACGTGGCAACCCGAATCCATATACTATCATCCTGGTTGGTCGGAAACGTGACACTGCTTCTTACTCACTCCGAGCCTCATCTTCTATCCTATCATGTAGCGGAACGTGGGCACCCGATCCATAATACTAATCCTGGTGGTCTGAACGTGACACTGCTCCGATCCTCTATTCTATCCTGGTTCCCAGGGAACGTGGACCCTATCCCAATCTCACTACGCTTTCGTTCATAAGCCTTTCCTGTTAGGGGGTATATATACAAATTGCATTATCATAACAAAGTATATTTGGTTTCTTCTTCAAAGATTTAAGGATCAATAGCTCATCCATGCTTATTTTTTATCACACTCATAATTGTATCTATTTAAAAATGCACATCATGCATACACACAATTTAAGCATATAGAAGCTTAATAATACTAACCACCAACTAACCACCACATATCATTCGCTATTAAGAGTTATACTACGAATAGTTGAAAGAAACCATAACCTACCTCCACCGCAGAATTGCGATCAACAGCTATCTTCTCCAAGATCCTTGCTATACTCTTTCGTCTCTCCTCTCTCTCTCTACTCCGTTCGCCTCCTTCTCTTCTTGTTCTGTCTCCCTTTGTTTTTCTATTTGGATTATTTAAACCCCTCTTTCTTTTTTAACCTATTATTATATAATTGCGTTTTAAAATATGCACTAATAATCCACTAATTAACTTAAGATGTACCTCTTTTAAACCCCAAGTTTAAACTTATTAACATTAAACCCTATAACTTTATAATTAAAGCAAGGAATGTCAAAACGTCCCTTAAAAACAACGTGTAAAGAAATCCGACCTGAACTGGGATTGCGTATCCCGTGACGGGCCGTCGCGCCTGCGACGGGCCGTTCCTGCTGTCCTCGTATGCTTCATCAGCACCTCTTTTTCTAAGTGGATGGCCTTGCACGGGCCGTCGAGCCTGCGACGGTCGCCGGACCCCACACTGCCACTCGTCAACGACGTTCAGAGAGTCGATTTTCAGTACCCAATTTCAGATTTTCTAAGTGTTTTGAAACGTACACCTGCACGACGGTTTCGTCGTGCCCGCCCGTGACGGTTCGCGTGGAGTTTGTCAACCTCAAGCTATTTTTTTCTCCCAGAAATAAAATCCGCTGCTTCAAAACACTAAACAGTTCGTTAACACTTTAGCTTTAAAAAATTTCTCTGCAAAATCTGCGTGATTTATTACCTTTTACAAGCTTGAGGATTGAAGCAAATGATAAAAATGAACACAAGATAACATATAGCTGTGTGGTTTTTACTGTATTTTTTTCTTGATTGATTGATTCTAAATAACAGTATACATCACCAAACATAGAATTTTGTATAACTTCCCTATTTAGTATAGAGATTTTTATATTTGTTTGCAAGGCACTTATTTTTCTCCTTAATTTGTAAATAACCTCTCTTTTTTTTATTATAACAAAAAAAGATATATAAGAAATAATTTAAGGATCAAGATCAAAAAGTTGTTGTAGTTACAATGCAAAAAATATAAATAAATATACTATTATTTTAAATGTAAATTAATCAATTAAAATACAGAAGTACTAGTAATTTAACTAATGTTGTAAGGCCACAACTAAATATTACTGATTTCTAATAATACAGTATATTAATTTTAAAATATATATAGCTTACATCTTAATTTAAAGGGATAATTGTACGTAAATGAGCAAACCCGAATAATTCACATTTAGTATGTTATAACCACACTTTGTTTATTCGTGTCATGTGGCAAACTGTTTTCGGCACCTTCTCTTCAAACCTCCTCGACGCAACTCTCGCTCTCCCTCATCGCTCTCTCCCTCCAACCGCTATCTATCAAACACAAATTATCACAATGAAAATGTGTATTCGTGTTTGTGTTATGTGGTATACCAAACCGTCTCCCCGTCCACTCGCCCCTTCTTCTCTCTCCCTTCTTTTCGTTCCCCTTCTCTCCCCAATCACCATCCCCCAGATCTCCTCGCTCGGCACCCTCACGTCGCGTCACTTATACAAACGGAACGAAATAGACATATTGTTTTTCTTTTGTAGAAGCGAGAGAAAATTGTATACACAAGGCCAAATACATAAACATCGTCCTATACACTTATAATTAATAATACAAATATTTCCGAGCCCATTTTTCTGTTTTTGTCTTTCTTGTCTTTCCCTCATTTTATCATACAACACCATTATACAATTGAAATCTTTTGTATCAACTACTTTCTTTTGTACATATTTATATATATATATATATCTATATTTATATATATATATATAATGAATTATAAACATTGGTTTCTTTCTTTGTATATGTTTAGTGAAGTATACCGCTATTTTTCTTTTTATATATATCGCAAAATAACATATTTTTTGTTTGCTATGGAGTGTAATTATGCAAAATATAGTTATAGCATACAAATATAATTTTTATGTTTGTTATATGTAAAAATTACCCATAATTTAAACTATAAATATATTGTATTGAAAGCAAAAATATAGATAATTTAAAATCATAATTTCAATTAAGGTAAACACACTAAATAAATAAATCAAAAGTAACATAGTAAACAAAAGTTTGCGAGAGGATAATAGGAGTGTTTTATGATTTTGATTAATTTTAACAATAAAGATAAAACAATTCTTAAGATTATTATTGACAAATTTAAGTAATGAGTTTGTAACTATCTGTTAGATCGTTTTAAACACTAGACTTATTTCTTTTGTTCATAAAAGAACCTTTCAGAAAGTTTTAAATGAGTTTTGGTACTATATAATAACTATAATTATTTAGTTGATTATTTAGTTGATGTGTATTTATTTAATTATTATTATTTTTATTTAATGGGTAATTAATTAACCAAAACCATAATTTATTTAATGTCCAATACAATTAGCCAAGGTGACATATTGAATTAAGGAAGGATTTGGGAGAAACTCACCTGCGGACTAATAACGTGGAAAACTTTGTGCAGCGTCACGAAGAACGGCCAACCACATCAGGTAATAATTTAGTATATGCTTTATCTTTTTAAGGTAAACTCCATATTGCTATTATTATATATTTGAGTCTTGGTATCGGCTATTTAAATTGAGGCGTGTTTCTGTTGATAATTAGCTACATGAATTAGTGGAAAGTGATGTATGATTGAATAATGATTTGAAATAGTAAATTAGAAAATTAAGGATGGTAGTGACCAATTTGATAATTGGGATTTGTTTGCACTTAATTGAGGTCTGAATCTTAATTATTTATATTCAGTCTATTAAGTACGTTTAGGTCTGAATCTAAATCATTCAGATTCCTTTCATTAAATTCATTTTCCTTAATTTTGAGAAAAATTAGTTGATTTGGAAAACATTTTCCAAAACATTTAACCCAACCAAACATGAGAAACTTGAAAAATATTTTTCGAAAAATGTTTTCCTTCATACCTAACACATCCTAAGATCTTGGTTATAGAATTGAGCCCGTATACTTACAAATTATCCATATTTAATAGATTGGAAATGATTGGAGGCATTGGAGAAAGGAAAAGAATTGATGAATTAGCTTAAGTGACTTCGATTCTTCAGTAGAGGTAGGTTATGATTTATTCTATCGGATAAATAGACTCTCAATGATTGATTGTCATTAACTGATATTGTAAATTTTTCTATGTACTTAGTTGTTGTGATTTGGGTAATATATGTGTTGTTGTGATTGGTTTGTAATCCCAAGATCACAGAACCCATAATCTTGAACTTGTTATATTAAAGTGAATTAACTATGTGCTTGGATAGGGTGTCACATTCTGATACGATTTTATTAGATCAGATATCACGTTTCAACACGATATTATTGGACTGAGTATGTCCCACGTTCTGACAACGTATAATTGAATTATGTCACATTCCTACACGATTTAATTGTTTGGTTCACGTTCGGCACAACAACATCAAAGGAAAATATATTGAAATAACTTACAGTACTCAACCACAAAGAATCCATTTCTCAAATGAGCCTGGTGTGGAGGCATGGGTCCTCGTGTGTTTTCTTTATAATGTGTATGATTACATAATTGCTTCAGTGCTATGGTCACTTGTTCATGTTTCTTGTCGCTTGTCACCCACTAAGTGCTATAGTTTATTTTATACTATTACATTATGCATATTAGTTACTATTTTGAATCGAACGATGATATCTACTTATTACACGTTGCCCTGTACTGAATTCTACTTGTATTTTTCTTTGATTTCTTTTTGTGGAGTGCGACGAGTGTACGAGCGACTTTGAATCACCCTCAGCTCTAATCAGTCTCCAACACATCAGGTTCATGGTGAGCTATTCATTTCAGCTCGTGTTGGATTCTCTAGGTCATGGCATGATGTCCTTAGTTTCGGACACAAATTACTTTATTCATTTATTTTGGTGTCTTTGATAGTCTTAGACATACTATTTGGAGATTAGATGTCTTTGATGTGTTGACTTTCAGATTTTGAGAAACATATTTTAATAGACTTTAGTGAATTTATATTTCTTAGATTAACATGATCTAAGCTTCTGCATTATGATTGTATTGCGTAAGTTGAACAACTAAAATAAGTTGGGATTGTATTTGTTGGTTCACCCACTTATGAGGTTAAGTGTAGGTGCCACTCATGACTCATTTTGTGGTTTGGATCAGTTAGTTTGGCGTTGAAAAAAAACCCGATCACTCCTGATTTGATTTGGTATGCAAAGAAAACAGTCAAACCAAACTAGACAATCTAAATATAATTTTTGATTTTATTTATAGATCAAAAAAATATTACTCATAATCTACTTTTTTTTGTTAATATCTTTTTTAGGTTATTTTATAGTTTGAAAAATGCTTTACTCTTATTTCAAATTTGGGCTTGTAATATTTTTTGTAACTGTTTTTGTGTTGTTAATTAAGATCAATGTTTCCTCATCTTGTTATCGTTTTTGCCCTTCCGAGTTCCCCTATCTCAAAATCCGTTTTCCCTCCCTCCTTTTTGGTGGTCTGCCTTCCCACTTTTTCCCCCCCCCTTTTCTACCTTTCACCGTCTTGTTTCTTCATTTAAAACATTCTGACGTTGATACTAAAAAATTCTTTTGTACTTAGGTAATTTTAACATCTGTTCAAAGATTTCTAATTCATTTAATATTTCTTGGGGGATATTTTGTTCAAACAACATCGATAGTTGAAAAAACTAAAACGACAAAAAAATGAAAAACAAAAACGAAAGACTCGACTAAAGTCAAAACTGAAAATCTGAGTTTATATGGTTCAATTCGATCCTTAGATTTGATAAACCTGTATAATTGTTTTTTAATGAAACAACCAAACCAAAACGACATATATACACCCCTTAATACAAATATAGATGAATACATTAATACTAAATTTTTTATAAATAAATACCTAAGTTAACATTACCTCTCAAATATTATAGAAAAACTTTACCAGGAAAATATTGAAGTTTTGTTGGTTTGGCTTTTTTAAATTTTTTTATACATCCAAATACTTACAATTTTTGTTCCGACAACATTCAAATGTAATTTTTTATATTTGTTTCTTATTTAAACAAAAGTGTATTTAAAATATATATATATAATATATAATATATTTGTGTTTCGTGTTTTTGTTTATCCAATAGTGGTATTCATTTTTTCAAATAGTTTGTGTTCCTATCTAAAATTGTAATACTATTTTTTCCCCCTTCCTCCGCCCTATTTTATGTGGCACTATTTCCTCTTTGGTTAGTTTAAAAAAAATGTCACATTTTCTTATAAGGTAAGTATTTAAAGGTACAATTCGTTTTTTACCCTTGTTGATCCCACATAATTTTAAAGATAATACATAATACATTTATGAGGACAGAGAAAAATTGAAGTGCAATTTAGTAGACATTTCAAAGTCTTTATTATTTCTTAAACACTTCCGTGCCCTCTCAAAAATGTTGGCCACCCTAAAATGGGACGGAGAGAATACCTTTTACCTTAATTTGATGTATTATACATTTAGCTTTAATAATACTTGTAGTCCATTGATATCTTAATACTTTAGGTTTTACACAATAGAAAACACTAATTTAATTCAAAGTTTCATATTCTAATTGTACAAGTATACATTTTTTCTCCTTTTTAGTTATTAGTATTCAATTGTAATTAGTATATCCATAGAAAAATACTCCATCTATGAAAAATAGCGCGAGAAAAAGAAACATGTACTCTTTTATAATTTCTAAATTTTATGAATACCTTGAAATTAGTATTTAGTGAATATATTATATTTAGGAATATAAATACAACTTATTGTGTTATGTATATAAATTGGGATATGCATTCAATATGTAAATATTAGTTTGTAATTTAATAATAAGAATTTGAGTGATTTCCGGACATAATAAAAGGTTGATAGTTATGGTAACATAACATACCTTATTTAGTGCAATGTAAGTTCACAATTATCACTTTATAAATAATAATAAGGGAAAATGCACAAGTACCACCAACCCCCCCCCAATCTAGGTCCCGAAATCTTAGGAGACGTTTTATCTATACTAAGTCCTATTGCCTACCCCCTGACTTTTTTTTATAAATAATTTTCTATCCTTTTCGGCCTACGTGACACTATCTTGTGGGCCCAACGCGTATTGACATTTTTTTAAGCTAGTGCAACGTAGGCCAAAAAGGGGTAGAAAATTATTTAAAAAGTAAGTTCAGGGGGTAATAGGACCTTAGTATAGTATAAGTATTTTTTTGAGATTTCGGGCATAGGTTAGGGGGAAAGTATTTATGCATTTTTCCAAATAATAATAATAAAAAAATAAATATGCGAAATTGTGTAGTCATTTTTAATAAATAACATATTTATAGATATTGAACTTCAGTAACTTATAAATATAGTCATTATTATAAGTTGCTTTATAAACAATAAAATAATTTGCTTACAAATACATATTGATATCTATGTCAAATAAATATTTAAATAATCTTTTTTTGACAAATAAATAAAATTGAGCTATTTATTGCCAATTAACTATAGGAATTTTTTTTTAAATGTCAATATTTTTTTTCCATTACATACCCATTGTTCAAAATACTTTCAATATTTAGTAAAAATGTTTTTGAATTTCATTTATTATGTCAATTTATAGCTGATGAATTCTCCTCAAATTTTTGATTTCCAACTTCCATACATTGAAAGCGAATACATCTGTAATTTAAATACTACTATTGAGAGACACAACATATTCAATCGAGAATAACAACAATATGTCACGAAAATGTGTTAATCATAAATCAAACACTTTTATAAGAATCAAATGTGACTATGCCAAATACCCTTCGAACAAATAGTTCGTACTAAAAAATAGACAAAATGATTCATAATAAAGCAAGATTAACTAAATTAAAAATATACAACTAATTTATTTTCAATTGTTTCACTATCATTCTGAAGTATTTGAGGCATGTTATGCCTTGAGGGTGTCTCACTATCACAAATATCTCCAGCATTATTCTTTTGTTAGTCATAGTTCCTTATTCTTCACATCGATTTTGGTTATGCTACCTAAAAAATTAAAAAATGAAAAAAATGTAACAATTAGAATGAATACAATGTTAAACCCTTAAATACAGTAAGATTCAGAATACAAAACACCAAATATGACACCATGAATACAAAATAATTAAATAAAAGTGAATGAATACGGTAAATACGATTAATATGTATATTTACTTTAACTTTGAAAACATTCAAATAGCGTTACTATTTGTTAAAAAATGAATAAAGTTTATGTGTATATTTACTTTACTGGATACAAACAAGGCTCTCACAATGTATATAACTACTGAATGATACACAAAGCACATAACATAAAAACACATGCCAAAAAATAACTTGTAAAACACCCATCACAAAATCAATAAATACGCCAAAATAAATACAAAATAATCAAATAATAAGGAATTAATACAATCTAAACTAGCATTACTAATTGATTAAAAGGAATACAGATGTATAAAGTAAATATGTATCTTTACTTGATTGGATACAACTAAAACACATACATTGTGCATAACTAGAAAATAATACACGTATCATAATGAATATATCAAATTACACAATATACAAAAAAATTAAAATATACCACAACTTATACAAAATCATCAAATAAAAATTCATTAATAAAATCTGAAATATTATCTTCATGTAAAATGTATGTTTGAATTATTTAATACCTAGCAATGTAAGAAAACTGAAAAAGGGATGATTCAAAAATTTGATACATTATCAAAACTAAAAATAATTGTCCCAAAATATAAAAATAAAATAAAATTGAAAATACAAATACATACTAACAAAATTGCACAGTTTGCATACACATTTGCAAATATATTCAATACACATAATAATTTAATTTTAGATACATAAAAAAAATAAAATCAAACTACAATATTGGAAAAAAATTGTTCTTTAACAACTTCAGCTCAACATGCAAAATAATTAAATACCTCTTCATCAACTATTTGTTTTTCTCCATCCTTTTCAAGTACCCACGAGTAGACGAAGATTCTACATTCCGATATGAATTTGAGAGGCTTTACACATCGATTGGGTTATATATAAATTCTGATCGTCTCTCTTCCCTCATTTAAGCAGCGGATCCTACATTATCCTCTATTACTTAAGTAATACATAGATTAAAGGATGAAAAGTCACTAGAAATTTATAATTAAGTTGGATACCTCTAGTAAGTCTCTTAGATCATCCATTGGATAGTGTTTTAGAGGTCTAATTGAGATTTACCCTACAAAAATAATTCTGAATGATTTAAACAAAAACAAAATCATAAAATAAATCTAAAAAGGATAAAGATGAATACCTTAATTAATGGAATTTTTTGTGAATTCAATTTCTAAAGAAATAAGAACACCAACATTACTATAGAGTGATATGAGAAATTTGATGTTGGATGAGAATCTGAAAAGGTAAATATGAAAGACAGAGAATTTTTTAAAAGTATGAGCCAAATTGGGTAACGTGTATGAATGGGAGATATATGGGAAAACGTTAATCAATGGGAGTTAAAGAAAATAATTTTTTTCTTAAAAATAAGTTGGAAAACGTGTATGCAGTAGGAGATAAAATAGGGGTTAAATAAGGATACATAATATTTCTCAAAATAAAGACATTTTTACTAGTATTTATAAAGTAGTGAAACTATTACTAATTAAGTTATGTTTCTGACTAGTTAGCTATTTTTTCCTATATTTTCTTGAAAACTAGTTTGATTAAGCTTTGAACCAAGTCCAATTTTTAGTACATCAAAAAATGAAAGTCATCACGGATACAAAACTTGGGTCCAAAAGTGACCCAAGCCCAAATACAAAAAGTAACAAAGACAAAACGAACCGACATTCTAAAATTTAGGAAACATGGGAAGCTCATCCTCCGAATGGCTTTTTCCTTTCATCTCTGATCATAGGCTCGATTGTTTTTTTTCTGAAAATTTCAAGCACTTCATTACTGGCAACTCCCCTGGCGAGCTCTGTACCTCGATATGAACTCTTGTAGGTCTGGACATAATTTGGTTCAAACTGAAAAACCGAACAAATTGAATGTTTTTTAATTTTGTTTCGATTTTTCGATATGATGCTGGGTCAATTACAATTTTTTTTAATAATTTGATAATTCAGTTCATTTTCTGATTTTACATTATTTTTTCTCTTAATAAAAAAATGAATTTTATTTGATACATTTATAATTGGATATACAAATCCAATCCAAAGAACCCAATCCAAATGTCAGCCCATTAAAAAGTAAAAGAAAAGGCCCACCCAATTTCCCAATAGATAAATGCCTAAATTCACCAACTCTCAACCCATTGCAAAGCTTCCTGCATAACAACATTTTGAGTTCGATCGGTATTTGTCACGATCGACGAGCACCCACTAGATGTAACCGACGTCTACATCCTTGAAGAGGACTTAGACTAGCCCTCAGTATAAATCATGGCATATCATAGGTAGAAAAATGCGAACAAAATTTACTACTTTTTACATATGAATATACTTCGACTTCTTGCTTTATCGTAATAGGGAGTTGACTAGACCCTTGTTTTTATGAAGTGTACATAGAACTTCTCATTTAGAAATAGTCAATTCCTTTATTAGTCTAATATTGGTCTCACATTTAACCATCTATTATAGAAGCCATAAGAATTTTGGGCATAGCCCTTACACTAGTAAAATTATTCCACATATAGGCTTAGAACAAAGTCTCCAAAATATAAGTAAAGAAACAATTGTCTTAGACATATACAATACTAATCAAGCTAGAAACGTGGCACCATCCTCGGACTTGAGGACTCACCAACAACTTGAAAAAATGTCTTAGTCTTCCTTGCAAAGGGCTTAAAAGCTCTTCAATGGTTGAAACCTACATTGTTGGGAAAAAGGGAAGCAACATGGGTTAGTACAAACCACATGTACTAAGTATGACTTCTATGCATCAAAATCATCAATGCATGGGAAAATGAACAATTTAGTCAAAACCATGCTCAGTATCAAATAACCTTAACATGCATATACAATGAAACATCGTAAGTCCACCCAACATGATATTAGCCCACATATAAGCAGCCCAAGCAATACTTGTGTAATGTCAAGAAATGAAAACCCCATAACCCTATCCAAAGCTAAGTATCACATTAAGTCACCTACTTCATGCATACAACATAACCTCATATTTTTCCTCATACATGCTTATCCATAAATCATATTAACGTGACATACATAACAACATGTAATCAACTTATCAAAAGAACACTATTAGAACCATCCCTAGTATCCTACTGTAAATGTGTAAAGAGAAGTCACATGCCCTCCCTCACACAATAAGAAAAGCCTTTAAGAAATCCCTACTAAGAGTTCACAACCCTTTACTTCTCATTTATTTTCACAGTGTGGGGTGAAAAAAAGTGCGGTAACCGACATTAGACCATGTGAGCTACATGGAATCCAGTGTTCTACTCTCACAAAGAAAAGAGAGGTTTAACACTTGCCTAAGGTTTAACCTTTCGTACATAACTAATGACGTGGATCCACAAAGCTAGAGTCATATCTCGGCACATAGTTAAGAGTCAAGGAGATTGTTACTAGAAACCTTAAGTTGTTAGATGTGGAGGTTTCCATATCATGAGACAAC
This sequence comes from Solanum habrochaites, assembly GCA_027704765.1. Classification (NCBI taxonomy): domain Eukaryota; kingdom Viridiplantae; phylum Streptophyta; class Magnoliopsida; order Solanales; family Solanaceae; genus Solanum; species Solanum habrochaites. The sequence continues at coordinate 14,903 of JAKWJA010000702.1, forward strand.
ACATATCTTGAAAATCTCGATTTGCTAAATGTGAGGAAACTCATGTGAGGAGCCGGAAACGTGAGATCCCCATCTTATTTACATGCCCTTTTGGTTCTAAGCATTTATTCCCTTTTGTAACCATCTTTAATCATAATACAAGTTTACATTAATCTCTTCTAGACTCCTATGTAAACATCTTATCATAACAACTCATAGGTAACCATAAGTAAGAACTACCCTTTCCCTTTAGAAACCTCATACAAGTGAGTAAACCTTTCACTAACACTTTAGCATAATCATGAGAACTACTTTCAATCATATAATAATTATATCATAACATGCATACATACTTCATAATAAATTCAAGTGTTTAGGGTTAAGGATGAGGAATTCTTATCACCAACATCAAAACCACACATTAGACATAGGAAGGTCAGGTGGTTACTATCTAGAGAAACTCATCTATCATATTGAATTGAAGCAAACACCAACCAACAAACTCTTGCCCTTTCACAATGACCTTCATACTTCCATTACCAAATAAGCCTAACCAATCAGAAACAGGTAAAGTCCAAGAAGTAATACATTACAATTATGATTCTACATAATCATATCACGCATCACTTCCACACTTTCCATAGAATTTAAAGAATATAATGAGTTTAGGGAAGAACAGGGTCAATGGAAAATCGCATGTGATTATCAACAATCAGCCATAATTTACATATTAATAAACATAAAAGATCATCATTCATTATAATGAATAAAAATAAAACAAAAATCAAAAAAATATAAAAAATAAACAATTTTGGTTTTGAAAAGAGAACCATGTCCTAGATTGAAACCCTAGTCTTGGGAAAGTTTGTAATCTTCTTGAAAGACTCTTGGGGAAAAAATTTCAAGAGTGAAAAGAAATTTACCTCAAGGATGATTTCCAACAAATTTGAGTTGGATTCCTTGGTGAAGTCGTTCTCTTCTTGAAGCTCTAGTGTCACATCCGGGTTTACCCCTAGATGTAACCGACGTCGTCGTCCTCTTTAAGGACTAAGGCTAGCCCCTTAGTTCATGTAATTACATTCATAGGTTTAAAATGGCGGAAAAACTTGGAACTTTTCATTACACAATCTCCTGGAGGTTTTTACACAGACCGCTACATACAATCTAAGATATATTCGTATCGAGTACACATATACCCTTCGATGGAGGGTTACAAAGCCTTTCTATTTATTGCACATACATATATATAAGAAAGAAAGATATCTCAAAGATGTCTCATATCCTACCTGTAAACGATCATACATAATGGGGCATAATACCCCAGATCAAATGTAAAGAAGAACCACAAATAGTTTTATACAAGTCGTACACAATAAAGTGGAATGAACATAAAAGTCCTTAAAAAACAAAGGAACTTCGTAGGCAAGATATTGACATTGCCCTTGGAAAGTGAGGACCTACCCACTTGGGATGCATATAGAATTCCAAGCCTTCTTCAAGGTCATCCCGAATGAGTCCTCTTCAGCGACCGGAAACCTAAAATGTTTGTGAAAAGGGACAAAATGGGGTTTAGCACTCAACTGTACTAAGGTATGATACCGGTAGGACAATATAAAGCAAAATATGCCTAAAAAAGGGGACATTTATCAAAACATGCCCTTTTACCTTTTAAAAGTCTAAGGCAAATCAGCAATTCATACCAACGAACCATACTTCTTACTTAAACTCAAAAGTACTATGCATCCACATACTTGAACCCATGATTACTACAAACCGTCTCATCAAGGAATAAAATCCACAATTAAATGAATAAGAGGGTCAATTGTATCATAATAATATAGACAACACCTCATGAATCCTTATTAAGCCAACAACTATGCCATGAGCAAGCAAATCCCCATAACCTTAATCAATCAAGTAGCCTGAAAAAGAAACCATGACAATGTTCAACTCCACATAATAGCACATTCTTAGATATAAATCATTTCATCTAATTTACCAATACAACTCAGAACACATACTCACAATGAACTACTCACATGTATATTAATAATTTGCACATTCATCATATACATTCATTATCATCATAACATAGAACATATAAGAATCATCCTCCTAAGAAAGACTCCCCTTCGAGGCTAAACTATTCTGATGCTTAGGTAGAGTCCCTACCCCTTCCCTAAATGAAGCTAGACCCCTTAGGTTATCCAGTTAGAGTTTAAATCCTTTAATTCATTTTAAGCTTTTTGGGGAACATCGTCCCACCGACTAGACCACCTGATCCTAGTGTGGAATCTCCGGTGTCCATAAACCCTATATATAACCGACATAAGGTAGAACTACTTGCCATGTAGTACCGAACATGCAATATAACAACTACGTGGATCCCTATCTAGATTTCCTATGGAGCAACATATTTCAAGAACCAGGGATTATTTATTTGGACCCTCTTTAGGCCCCGCCTTTTAGTCTCCATATCAAGAGTAATGTAGTGGCTCCTACCTTTTTCTTATCTTGGAAAGGACACTCTCCATCTAGTTCACTCCTTGCTAATATAGATCCCTTTTTGAAATGTCTTTAAGGCCTTTAATTTATCAATCATCGCGTAGTTTAGTCATAGGTTCCACCCCTTGTATATATCTCATCTAAATAGCTCAATATAATTACATGAGTATAGTCCTTTCAATCATAATTCATATAAGAAGGTTAAACACATTACCATTCATACAACAAGGAACATTGATATTTATCAACATTTGTTATTATATCACCTACACCTATCAACCTCACAAACAAATGTCAGGACTCTCATTCAACATCATACCACACCGCTCACTTAATATAAGGTATCTCTCATATAACATCATACTAACCCAATTTTAACACAATACAATAAAGATAGAGATTCCAGACTTACTAAGTCCTTCCTCATAGTTTCAACATTTACGCTTACCCTAAAACCCATCAATTCAATGCAATTTAGAGATGTTAACATCGTACTTCGATAATCAACATGATAACAATATTAAAGAGTCACTTCACCATAATTCATACCCAATCAATGCTTAAAACAAAGTTACTTGGCCAATTTCCCTAGACCTAGATAACTAGATTACTTTTCAAGATTTACATGAAAGACAACATGCTTTCTAATTTGTTCATGATTGGTGTACAACATCAGCTAATAGTGATTTAATTCACCCAGAATAAAGACTATTGAATCAATCACACAACCCCATTTTACATCAGATCAATCTAGGGTTAAGGGTTAGTTCTAATCTTCAAATTGACCAAACCATCACACATTGATCATAATAAGTTACAATACAAAAAAAAAAAAAAAAAAAAAAACATAAGTTTTTTTTTTAATATCTCCATTATATCCTAAGAAACCAATAACCCAGTTCACAACCTCAATTCTTAATCCTGGATGAAACCCACATGAAAACTCAACTTTTGAAATCCATTTTGAAGGAACCCTTTGAGGAAAGAATCTCAAGGTGAATTAGATCCCTTACCTTAACGTTTAATGAAGATTTGATGGTGAATTAGCCCTTTTCCAGACCCCAAAACCTCCCCCTATCTTGTCTTCAATGGTGGTTTCCAATAGAGAGAGAAAGAAGATCGAAGGAAGAGAGTTTATATTGTGAGTTGTAATTAGATTAATTGGGGTTGGGGACTTTATATGGGAGTTAAATTAGTTAATTAGTCTTCACTTAATCCCTTATCAACCACTAAATCACTTAATTAATTAAATGACTTAACATTAAACGTGCAGGAAAATTAAGACCCTCACAGATGGAACCACGTCAACGGGCCATCTATGAGTCGACGGACTATCCCCCCTCCTTCCTGCACATACGTAGGTAAGTTCAAAGACTCTTGCTGATGAGGGATTACTCATATTTTCTAAGTGTTTTCCGACGGGACAATCGACGCCGCGCCCCCCCGTCGTCACACCGGCCGTACTGTTCCGTCGATGCACACTGCTTAGGCATTGTTGCCTCAACTTGCAGGGGTCCTTCTCAAGGGCCCTTGGTTGGTCCTTGGGGAGTCGTGCCTAGGTGTATCGACCATAAAACAACTTAAAACCCTACTTTCTATCCTTTCACCATTTTTCATAAATTTCCGATTTCTAAAAGCTACTCAAATAGGCTAAGGCACACTAGTACCCCTTTGAACCAACTTCCGAACGTCATGAACGTTCTTGGACGTTTTTGTTCTTAAACTTCCTAAATGACCTATATTCATTAAAAGAGGTATTAAAACAGTTCTTAGACCCCATGGAACCTATGTTAGGCTCTAAGACTCATCTTGGATTTTCAAAGTGTTACATTATCCCACTCTTAGGAACATTCATCCCCGAATGACACTAAAATTCTTTTGAAGGAAGGAATAGACTCAAGACTAGCAGCCCCACCAATCAACAACATCAAATCAACATAAATCATATCCTTTTTAATTTAACAAGGCAAATTTCAAAACTCCAACTATCAACACATAATAGCTCAAACACTCCTTCATCATGAGGTATTTTCCTTCTCACAACACCACATGATCTCAACATAGATTACATGAGTCAAATTAGAATAAAGTCACTTCAACATGCGCATATCATTTTCATAAAGCTCACCCTACCTAAAATGAAAAGGCCAAAAAATAAAAGGTTTAGGTCACTAAATTCACTGCAACCTCATTGTAATGCAATTCCAATGCACATGTTCGCAAGACTGTCATCACCAAAAATCATGAACTTCAATATCTAATCATATTTATATCCTACAAAGAATGAATTTAACCTTATTAATAAAAATATGAGGGTAACGGGACTTCATGTCGGCCTCGGCCGTTCCCATGTTTTGCACCCTTAACTTGGTGATCTCTGCCACACACCTTTAATAAAGAACCCCCCTTTTATTCCTTAATTTCTTGACTTTCCTATCAAGAATTGGAAACTCGGAAATTCCTCATAAGAGAGGTTATCCTTGACACCAACCCCTCAAAGGAACAAATGGTCGGGATCAACGATACACGCTCACTTCTTTTAACATAGAAACATTTGGAACACCGGGAGAACGATGCCAATTCAACTAGGAAGTTTCAATTCATAAGCAAACCTTACAAACCTTGCAAGATTTCATAGGGTTCCACATAACAAGGACTCAAATTCCCTTTCTTGCCAAATCTAACACCCCTTTCTTTGGTGAAATTTTCAAATACACCTTATCACCTTCTTCAAACTCCAAATCCCTTCTCCTATGATCGATATAATACTTTTGCCGACTATAGGCCGTTTGCAACCAGTTCCTTATGATATGAACCTTTCCAAAGTCTTAAAACCAAATTTGGGACAAAGAATCAAAGGCTCACCCATTTTTCAAACCATCTAATAGGAGAACCTACCTACACTCTCCAGTACAACTTCATAGGGAAGCCATGGAATGTATGAAAGAGAACTATTATTATAAGCAACTCCACACAGACAAATTTTATCCCAATTCCCTTGTACAATAAATATGCAACCGCCCTAAGCATATCCTCAGGTTTCATAGTGCTTCCGTTCCGCTTGACCTCCGTTTGGGGATAAAAGCGGTGCTTACTTCACTTATTACCCAACCCTTATGGAATGATCTCCAAAACCTGTTATGAATTTGAAAATCCCCATCGAAATGATAGAGAAACTGAATACTATGCGACACAATACAAACGATCTCATCTAGGAGATCTAGCATAATCTTCGCCGATCAGTACAACTTGACGGGAATAAAGCCTAGCAGACTTAATCCCCCCCAAAACCCAAACCTTTTCCACAACCACCCATATGAATCATAGGAATTTTTTGATCCGAGTGTAACCCCACTACGAAGTCCATATTGATTTTCTTTCCCCTTCCAAGTAGGATTTTGGATCGTTGTAAGTAAGCCACACCCGACTTTTAATGTTCTGCGTCTTTACTTGTTGGCAATTTGGAGACTTAGCAACAAACTCCGTTATATCCCTCTTCACCTTCCCACCAATATATTTCCCTAGGTCATGGTACATTTTTGTCAAACCTGGATGAATGGAGGAGCGGGACCCATAAGCTTCTTCTAGGATATTCCCTCAACCCATTAGTGACACCAAAATACATTACCAAGAACTCTTAATGACCATATCTAGTCCGGAATTCCGTCTCTGGTATATCCTTACCTCTCAACCTAAGCTTGTGATACCCCAATCTCAAGTTAATCTTAGAAAAATAGCTTGCCCCTTGGAGTTGATCAAACAATAAGTTCATCCGAGGAGAGGATACTTATTCTTGATTATGACCTTATTTCGTTGGGCGTTAATCATCCATTCTCAAGGCCATCCTTGTTTCTTCACAAACAAACTGGGAGAACCCCATTGAGAATATAAGGTCTTATGAAGCCCTTGTCAAGTAAATCTTTGAGTTGAGCCTTCAAATCTTTCAATTTAGCTGGAGTGACCATGACGAGAGGATGAAATTGAAATGGGATTTGTATCTGGTCGAAAATTAAAATGCAAAAATCAATTTCTCTTTTGGGAGGAATACCGGCAACGGTCATAGGAAAACCTCCTTCAAAATTCACTCACACGGGGACCGACGCAATGGGAGGAATTTCAGATTGTATATCTTGGACTCTTAAAATATATATAGAAAAACCTTTAGAGATCATTTTCATGCTTTTAGATTAGACAAAGATAATACGCACCTCTACTCTAGGAAAGAGAATTTCCCTTTCTTCCACTCTACAACTGGTTCACATTTGGAAGCGAAGCTTCACCACCCTCCGTCCTACATTCAATAGAAGCAAGCAAACAGGCAACCAAGCCATAACCAATGAACAGCAAATCAAGCATATTGAGTTCTGCGAGCATCAACATAAGAAACTCTATTGGGAACAATTGGACAATTTCTATACACCTTTTTTGCAAACAACTTACTCACCACCGGAGTAGACACTATAAAAGGTCATGTAAATATCGGTAAAATATCAACCTTTTTTGGCTTTAGAGGATTAACAAAGGAATAAGTAGCATCGGATCAGTAAGCGTGCAATACGTCAATAGAGAGACTTTTAACATACTGGTCAACACGTCGGGAATTCTCTTTCTCAAACCCCTAGATCGGAAGCATAGAAACGGTTCTCTTTGGGACATCATTAAAACCACATGTTTTAGATTGACCACTACCCTTGTCTTGACTTTTCAAGTTTGGACAATATCTCATCTTGTAACCACTCTTACCACAACTGAAGCAATTATCCGTCCACTTAAGTCAATCACCATAGTGCTTCTTGCCACACTTTCCACAAGTTGGCTTCTCGGTTGGAAAATTAGTACCTTTTCCCTTCTTGAATTTAGGGTTAGACACCCTATCACCACAATCTTTTGGGAACTTGGAAGGGACTTGACTTGAAACCCGCTTGTCTTGTATTTCAATCGTATTCTTTGAAGAATTTCCATCAAAAGATCGAGCTCTCTTTGCATATCTACTCTTTCTCTTAGACCTTGCCTCCTCAACCCTTCTTGCATGCACCATAAGACGGCAAATGTTCATGTTGTCATGTATTATGGTCGAATGACACTCCTCTTGTAATTCCTCCGAAACCCCCGTCACAAAGAGGCTCATTTCATCTCTAGGATCGAAAAACAAGGAAGGAGCATATTTGGACAATTTAATGAATTCCAAAGAGTATTCATGACACTCCTGTCTCCTTGGCGAATATTGATGAACTCCACCACTTTTCTCCCTCATCTCCCTATAAGCCCTATAGAAATCATTCTTAAGATATCCCAAGTCAACGGCCCCCATCAATGGCCTATTAATCCCTCCATTGCACATCTGCTTGTGAGCACGGCCTTGAGTTGATAGTGGCCAACTCGAACCCTTCTTCTACTTTGGATGAACCTCATAGCCAAAAAGTATCTTACATTCATCAATGAATTCTTGGGGGTCCTTCATCAACCTTATATAACCCTTATAAAGTAGGAGGATTCATTCGAAAGAATCTCTTAGAAACGGGAGCAATAGTTTTTTTTAACAAGTGACTTGTTTGTTAAGGCTTGGTACAGCCTAAGCTCCCTATGTCTTGGGCCCGTCATAGGTTGGGGCATGGACCAGATGAGAGGGCTTGAGCCAATGAGTGAGGGCAAAGCCCTCATATATCCATACGTCAAAGGGTGAGGTTGACCCCGGAATCTTGATCAACTTAGTGTATTCTTTAAGTGGAGGAACTGCTCCCCCCGGGGGGGGATCACTCGCATTAAATTTCCTCTTCAGTCTTTGAACCACTTACTTCAGTGTTCATGGCTTCCTATAAGCACACACAATAGGATTAGAATGCAAAATCACCCATAAGTATACTCTATCGGCACATATAGGATTTCCAGAAAGAGAGTGATTCCTGCATCACATAGCTTCCCTATTCATGAAGTTGGGCGCCTTCACAATTATTATACAAAAACCTACATAGACGTGTATAGAGAGAGACATACTCAGATATTCAACCTCATGCTCTAATACATGGTTTTGGGTCACATCTTCTGGTTTTACCCCCCTAAACGTAACCGTGTCGCTTCCTCTTGAGGGACTAAGACGATAGCCCCTTAGTCTCATGGTCATTAATTCATAGGTTGAAAAATGCATAAAACACATAAAAATTTTCATTACAACATCCTACTTGGAGGTTTACATATACCTCTACATACACATAATACATAGTTTGTAGTCAGTATATACATACCTTCGTATAGGAAGGTTACATAGCCTTCTACTTTTATTTGCACATACCATATATAAGATAGAAAGATATAGTCTCAAAAGATTTCTCATCTCATTCATCTAAACAATCATCACAATAGGGCATAATCCCTATCTTAAATTGTAATAGAAGCAAACATATAGGCGTATACAAGTTTGTAGACAAATTAAAGTGGAAATGAACTAAAAGTCTAGAAAAACAAAGGCACTTCGTGGCAGATCTGTCTTCAACCATCTAAGTGAGGACCTACCCACTTGGATGATAGGAATATAGCCAAGCCTTCTTCAAGTCGTCCTGAATGAGCATTCACGACCGAAACCAAAAAATGTTTGGGAACAAGGTAAGAAATGGGTAGTACTCAAATGGTACTAAAGTATGAGACCTTAATGCACATACAAAAGCAAAACATTCAAAAAAGAAGGACATTTTAGTCCAAAACATGCCATTTTACCTTTTTAGAAGTCCTATGCAAAATCACAATTTTCATAACCAACCAAAACAAACATTCTTCCTAGCAACATTATTATGTATCCCAACATATTGAACCTATTTACTACACCGTATCATCAGTCATAACATCAACAAGTATGATAGATTCAATTATATCATAATAGATTGAACAACGACTCAATCCTTATAACCAACAGTGGCAATACCAGGAAAGCCCCATAACTTAACTTCAATTCAAGTACCGCAACAAGACAAGGACCAATGTTCAAATCCTCAATAATTAACATTCGATATACATGGCATTCTAGTTTTAACAATACACACTCAACACATACTCACAAGTGGGAATAATCAACATGGGTAGTATCAACAATGTGGCCTGTTCATCATCATACATATCAATATATCATCATATAAACATAAACTATGTAAAACCTCCTCCTAAGACTCCCTTCGGACTAATAGGCGATGCTTAGGTAGATTCCCATGCCCCTTCCTGATGAAAGCTACCCTTAGGTTATCCAAGTTGTATTCAAATCCTTTACTTCATTTATAAACCTTTTTGGAACATCTTCCCTAACCACATAGACCACATGATCTAGTGTGTAATCCTGTGTCAAATAAAACCCTAGCCCGAAAAAGGTGGACTACTTGCCAAGGTGTACCGTAACAAAAGCATGAAACCTAGCCACTACATGATCCACTAGCTCTTATTCTATTGGGACAAACTCGTTCAAGAACTAGGAGAATAGTTTTGGGACCCACCTCTTATGGCTCCATCTCATAATCTCCAATATGAATATTATATAGTGCTCCATACCTTCCCTCGTGGAAGGTACACTCCTCAATCTAGTTCACTCGTTGCTAAGCTAGAGTACCTTTTGAAAAATTTTAAGCCTTTATTTATCAATCATAGCTTAGTTTAGGTCATAGGGTCTACCCCTTGTATAATAATCAACATCTATAGCTCAATAAGAATTACATGAGTATAGTCTTTCATCACAATTCATAAACCTGAGGTTAACACATTAGCATTACATAATATATCAAGGCACATTGATAGTTAAAACCCTCCTTATATCACATACACCTTAATTAACCTCACAACATAGTCAAGACATTTCGATTCAACATCATACCACCCTATGATCCTAATATAAGGCATACTCCAATATAAGATCATGACTTAACCACAATTGATCACAATTGGAAGTAAAGAAAGAGATTCCAAGACATACAAAGTCTTCCTCATAGTTCATCATTTAGGCCTTACCCTAAAACCTCAATTCAATCCAATTTAGATGTTCAACATCATAATTCAATAATCAACATGATAACAATACTAGAAGAGTCACTACACCATAATTCAATACCAAATCAATGCTTAAAACAAAGTTACTTAGGCCAATTTCCATAACCTAGATCACTTCTCAAGATTTGCATGAAAGACAATAATTCATTCTAATTTGTTAATGATTGGTGTAACAACATCATCTAATAGTGATTTAAGCCATATTCAAGACTATTGAATCAATCACAATCTAATTTACATCAAGATATGGGTTAAGGGTTAAGGATCATAATCTTTAAATTGAACCAAACCATCACATTGGTCATAATCAAGTTAAAAACCACATGGTTAATATATCCATTAATACTGCCTAATGAATCCATAAAAAACCTATTCACAACATCTTTCGTTTAATTGGATGAAACCCCCACATGAACATTTCAACTTTTGAAATCATTTAGAAGGAACCCTTTTAGGAAAGAGTCCTCAAAGGTGAATTAACTCCCATCACCTACACGTTGATATGAATATTAGGATGGTGAATTAGTCCCTTTCCAATCCCCCGAAACCTCTCCCTAGCTTTGTTCTCCAATGGTGGTTTTCCCAAAGAGAGAGAAAAACAGAGAGGAAAGAGTTATTAATTTATTTGGTGCGTTGTAATTAGTATTAATTCGGGGTTGGGGCCTTTATATAGGAGTTTAATAGTTAATTATTTTTCCTAATCCTAACTAAAAAAAACACTAAACACTTAATTAATTACAGTACATTTAACATTAAAACATGTAGGAAAATCAAGACCCTCATAAACGGAACCCCATCAACGAGCCGTCTGTGAATCGACGGACTGGCCCCCCTCCGTCCTGCACATCCGTAGGTAAGTTCAGAGACTTGTCCAGGGGAGGGATTTCTCAAATTGTCTAAGTGTGGGATTACAGTAGAATCGACGCCCCGTCAGTCCACACACGGCCCGTAGCCTATTCTGTCGATGCACACTGCTTAGGCAGTGTTCCTTCAACCTGCAGGGTTCCTCCTCAAGGGACCATTGGTTGGTCCTGGGAGTCCATAAACCAAGGACCGTTTCGAACCATGAAATAACCTAAACACCTATTATGCTACCTTTCACCACAAACCATTTTTTCTTTTCCATTAATTTTCTACTCCTAAAAGCTACTTAAATGGGCTAAGGCCACACTAGAACAACTTGAAACCAATTTCCCGGAAGTCATGAACGTTCTTGGAAGTTTTGGTTCTTAAACTCCAGAATTGACCTATATTTCTGAAAATATGTCTTAAAACAGTTCTTAGAGACCCCATGGAACATGTTTAGGCTCTAAGACTCGTCTTGGATTTTTAAAAAGGTTTTACATTAATCCCCCGCCCCAACCCCACCCCAAGGGAACATTCCGTCCCCAATGACCTAAATTTCTTTGGGGGAAAGAATAGGAAATGACCTCAAGACTAGCAGCCCAACCAATTCAACAATATCAAATCACATAAATCAATTACCTTCCAACCAGGCAAATTTTCAAACTTCAATTATCAACACATGAAAGCTCAAACACGTTCAGCATGAGGTCTTTCCTTCTCAACAACACACGAGCTTCAACATACATTCATGAGGCAATTAGCACAATTCACTTAACACCCCATGCTACATATAATTCATAAAGAACTCACCATAACAAGGGTTAGGGCCCAAATTCAGTGCAACCTTATTGTAATGCCACTCACTCCCCAATATGCACATTTTTTTGCAACCAACTTCCAACCAAAATTCAATGAAACTCCAATTCTCTGTCATATTTATATTATTAAAAAGAATGACTAACCTAATTATCAGAAGGCAAGAGTAACGGGACTTCAATCCGGCCTCAGAACCTCCCATGTTGCTCCGTCAACTCGGTGATCTGTCCAAACACCTTTACTGAAACGACTTCTTTATTCTTAAATTCTTGACTTTCTATCAAGATTTGAACTGGAATTTCCCCTCATCTAGAGGTTATCCTTGACAACAAGACGCCCTCATAGGAGAATGGAATCGGGATCCCGATACACTTTCTATAACATAGAATATTGAAAACTGGATGAATTGAAGTCAATTCACAGGAAGTTTCAATTCATAGGCCCACACCTTACCACCCTTTGTCAAGATTTCAGAGGGACCCCACATAACGAGACTTCAACTTCCCTTTCTTTTTGCAAAATTAACAACCCCTTTCATTGGTGAAAATTTTCAAATCCACCTTATCACCTTCTTCCAAAACAAACCCAAATCGCTTCTTCCTATGATCGGCATAAGACTTTTGCGACTATAGGCCAAATTTGCAACTGGTTCTTATGATATGAACCTTTTTCCAAAGTCTTATATAAAACCAAATTGGGAACCACATACGAAGGCTCCCCATTTCAAAAACCATCCAATAAGAGACCTACACCTCCTACCATACAAGGCTTCATCGGGAGCCATGAAAATGGATGAATGAGAACTATTATTATAAGAAAACTCCACCATAGACAAATGTTTATACCAATTCCCTCTAAAATAAATAATGCATGCCCTAAGCATATCCTCAAGAATTTGAATAGTGCATTCTGCTTGACCATCCATTTAGGGATGAAAAGCGGTGCTTAACTTCACCTTAGTACCCAACCCTTTTTGGAATGATCTACAAAACCTAAATGTGAATTGTGAACCCCGATCCGATATTGATGGATAAAGAACTGCCATGACGATGCATGATCTTATCTAGGAAGATCCAAGCATAATCTTCTGCGGAATAAGTAAACTTGACGGGAATAAAGCGAGTGGGACTAGTCAACCTACTAACAACCCATATGGAATCATACGATTTTGAGTCCAAAGGTAAACCCCACATTCAAAGTCCCATATTGATGTCTCCCACTTCAGTGAGTTTTTGGATTTCTTGTAAGAAGCCACCCACTTTTGGATGTTGGGCCTTTTGCTTGTTGGCAATTTGGTGGCAATTGGGACACTAAACGACAAACTCTGGTATGTCCCTTTTCGAACCTTCCCACCAATATATTTCCCTTAAGTCATGGTACATTTTGTAGAAGCCGGATGAATGGAGTAGCGGGACCCATAAGCTTTTTCTAGGATCCGGTCCCTCAGCCCATCTTCATCGGAAACACGTAATCTCCCTTGATACCTTAACACACCATCCCCTCCAAGGAGAATGAATCATTTAACTTGCTGAGAATCGATTCTTTCAACTCCATCAATGGTTCATCAAGGTGTTGTTTGGACTTCACCTCAACCACTAGAGATAACTAGGGTGATAATGAATATCGCACACAATTCGGAGAGAAAACCTTCCAACCTCACCCCCAACCAGCCAACCTATGAATTCCTCGCTAAGGTCCTCTTGGCTTCGTCAAGGTGGGATCACTACCATAGTCATACGACTTAGGGCATCCGCCACCACATTAGCCTTGGTGGGGTGATAAAGGAAACTCATGTGATAAGCTTTCAAACAATTCTAACACCTTTTCTTTGTCGGAGATTCAACTGCTTTTGGTTTTAAAACACATATTGGAGACTTTTATGGTGGTTAATCATATACATTCAATATCTCATACATAACATATGTAAGAACATCCTCCTAAGACTCCCTTCAAGGCTAACTGGCAATGCTTAGGTAGAGTCCCATACCTCTACCTAGACTAAGCTAGACCCCTTAGTTTATCCAAGTTAGAGTTCAAATACTTTAATTCATTTTACCTTTTTGGGAACATCTTGCCCTAACCGACATAGACCACATGAGATAGTGTGTAATTCAGTGTCATAAAAACTATACCGAAAGAAGGCGGACTAGTTGCAAATGTAATACCAAAACATGAAACATAGCAACTACGTGGATCCACTAGCAAGCATTCCTATGGGGGCAACATAGTTCAAGAACTAGGAGATATAATTGGGACCCTCTTCGTGCGCCATGCCTTATAGTCTCTTTTTGAAATGTCTTTAAGCTTTTATTTATCAATCATAGCTTAGTTTAGGTCATAGGAGTCTACCACTTGTTAATACTTATCCTCAATAGCTCAATAAGAATGAATGAGTATAGTCCTCTTTCATCACAATTCATATAAAGTGAGATTAACACAATTAGCATTTATAACATAACAGGCACAATGATAGTTATCACCATCCTTATATCACATACACCGTAATCAACCCACATATAGTCAAGACATTTCAATTCAACATCATACAAACACTCCATCTTCATAATACAAGGCATACTCCAATATAACATCAGGACTTAACAACAATTAATCACAATAGGAAGTAAAGATAGAAGATTCCAAGACACCAGTCTTCCTATAATTCAGTAATTTAGGCCGTACCCTAAATCCTCAAATTCAATCCAATAGATGTTCAATCATATTCAATAATAAACATTATAACAATTTACTAGAGGAGCGATACACCATATTCAATACCAAATCAATGCATAAAAAACAAGTTACTAGGCCAAATTTCCAAAACGTAGATCACTTCTCAAGATTTTGCATGAAAATACAACAATTCATTCTAATTTTCTAATGGTTGGGTAATGTAAAAACATCATCTATTTAGTGATTTAACCCCATAATCAAGATATGGAGCAATCACAACCCAATGTACGCAATATCAATCTAGGGTTAAGGGTTAAAGGGATTATATCTTCAATTGAACCAAACCATTAACAAATGATCAGAACAAATTACATCCATGTTAATAGATCAAGTATATCATAAATAAACGATGAAAAAAACTAAGTTCATCAACAGCAATTGATAATTTGGATGAACCCACATGAACTCAACTTTTGAAATCCATTTAGAAGGAACCCTTGGGAAAGAGTCTCAAGTGAATTAGATCACATAACTTATCGTTTGATGAAGATTTGATGGTGAATTCATTCCCTTTCATCCTAAACCTTCCCCCTAGTTGTTCTTCAATGAGTGGTTCCAATTGAGAGAGACAGAAGAGAGAAGGAAGAGAGTTTATTTGTGAGTTATAATTAGATTAATGGGGTTGGGGCATTTATATGGAGTTCCATGTAATTAGTCTTACTACCCCCTTAATAAAACACCTAAACCAATAACATTAATTTAAATGACTAAAATTAAAAAACATGCAGAAAAATCAAGACCCTCACAGACGGAACCCCGTCGACGGGCCGTCTATGAGTCGACGGACTGGCCCCCCTCCGTCCCGCACATCCATAGGTAACTTCAGAGACTTGTGTAGGAAAGGGATTCATCAAATTTGCTAAGTGTGGTATGACGGTGGCGTCGACACCCCGTCCTTAGCCTGCTCCGTCGATGCACACTGCCTAGGCTGTGTTGCCTCAACCTGCAGGGGTCCTCCTCAAGGGCCATGGAGGATTGAGTACTTGGGGAGTCGTACCTGAATGTTTCGAACCCCATTGAAAAACTTTTAAACACCTATTATATACCATTTCACCCATTTTTCATTAAATTTCCGACTCCTAAAAAGTTACTCAAATAGGGCTAAGTCCACACTAGGTACCCTTGGAACTAACTTTCGGAGTAAGGGGAGGGACGTTCTTGGACGTTTTGGTTCTTTAACTTCCTAAATGACCTATATTCATTAAAGTAGGTCTTAAAACAGTGCTTATAACCCATTGCACCTATGTTAGACTCTAAGACTAGTCTTGGATTTTCAAAGTGTTACTGGGTTCCTTCAATGGAGATTTAAGTTTGGTGAGAGAGAAACTAGAGACAAGTTGGAGCAAAGTGGGTTTTGGGAATTTAGAGGATTTAGGTTAGTTTAATGAGTTGGAACCCTTTTATATCCCCAACAAACTAATGTAACCACCCCTTAATCCCTAATTAATCAACCACCTAATTATCTGAACTCCTTCACCTCAGCCGATTTAGGACAGTGCACTAGAGCGTCAATCGACGACAGCACGTCGACGGGACGTTTACCAAAACACGGACCGTACTGATCATTCGTGGTTCTTGTCAGATACTCCTTTTGGGGAGCCTTTTGGTGCTGCAGCTAAGATTCAAGTGATGGTGATCCAATTTCGAAAACTAAAAGTTCCAAAGCCAATTTCGCAACTCTAGCAATTTTTGTTAAGTTTTTTAAAAACTAAATAATTTTGGGAAGTCGCAACTTATTTTTAGGAAAAAAAAAAGAAAATCATTTAAAAGGAAAAATTTGTATAGAAAATATTTAAAAACCAAAGTTTTGGGTAAGTGTTTAAATAATTCTCTAAGGAAGGATTTAGGCATGTTAGAGAATCCGCTAACACGCAGTTGACCAACGAATTCTAAAATTGGCTAATTTTAAGAAAAACAACTTAACGAATACTTATAAAATCTTATTTATTTAATTATTCCCAAACTACTCAAAGATTCTTGTTGAAAATTTAGATGAAATCTCTTGCTATTTTGCAAAATTTCAAGAATAATCCTAAAACATAAAACCTTTTATCATGATTAATTGAACAATACAAAAAATTAAAACATATAAAAATGGATACAACACTTTGTTTAACAACATGAAAGGATATTAAAAGATCCTTAGTATTCATTCCAATGTTGACGTTAACTTATAGACAACTAATTTTAATTAAGAAACTTAACATTTTTATCCTATTCAAAAATTTGAACTAAAATAGTTAGTTCAAACTCGTTAAACATGGATTCAAAGCTTTTAATGGACTACAAAAGACATTTACATAGTTCTTAAGTATTCCATAAGCTTAAGTCACTAAAAAATAACATGTTAACAAATCAAAACTCCTTTGAAAAGGGAAATTTGATAAAGGAAAAAAAATGTTAAACTCAATGAAGCTTATCCCAAGCCAATTAAACGTTAGAAAATTGTTAGCAATCATGACAATTAAAAATATAAAAAGAAGTAATAAACAGTGAAGAACTAGAAACGAAAATTTCAGCCCCAATTCACCCATTTTAGGGGATTGAAATTGTTGTCTTTTGCTGCTCAGATCTTAGGCCTTCGATCCAAAATGTTTTCTGTTTCTTTTATGATATTTTCAGACTTTTTTTAAGTCCGAAAAGAAAGTCATTTTACCCCCTTTGAAACCGCTGCAATTCTGCATCGTCTCAGCTGTTCAAATTTCAGACACCTAGAACGGAAAACACTTTCATTTTCGGCTATTCTGAACTGTTGTTGCTGCTAGTTTTGTGTCTTTAACCCAATAAAAATAGCTCCTATTTTGCGACTTGAAAGAGATTGACTCGAAGAGAAACAAATGCAAAGGGATGGAGAGTCCAAGTGGACTCAAATGGAGAGTTCATGAAAAAAAATTAAAGAAATAAAGATTAGATATCTGGTGAAACGAATCAATTAACTGGACTCATTAAATTGCTAAACAACCAACTTAAACAAAATATGAGTTATAACTCTAGAAATTACAAAACAAGAGTAATGCTAACAGCGGTTAGAAAAGATAGAGATTAAGAAGCAACGATAGAGATTAAGAGGAGAAGAGGTAACAAAAAAAACACAAATTTGGACAAAACCCGTTTAAGAACGACCACATATCCTAACAGAATCTAAGTTAAATGCCAAGAAACAACTCATTTCTCAAATCTCAGTCAATAACAGAACCATAATTAACACTAAAATAATGAGAGAAAAAGGCAGCAGCAGCATAGCATGAAAATCAACTAAGGATTAATTAACTTGTATAACATAATTAGCCAAGGGTAGTGGAAAGTAACAGATCATAGCACAGACTCAAAGAATTAAGGTAACATGCTTAGACTCCTTAAACTAATAACGAGATTATAAAAATAAGCAAAGAACAAAGATCTACCATTTTTTCCCCCCCCCCCCCCCCCCAAAAAAATGAATCCAACTAATAAAAAATCCCCGGGGGGATTGGTAAAGCACCGGCAGGACACATGAGCTCTCAAATAGGAACATTTAAACTCATAAATTGCTAATAGTAAGAAATCTGAAAACCAAGTCAATGGTACGCAAATTTAGAATCTATAGACTCAAAGGAGCGACATGAGGATCTAAGGATTAAGAGCAACCAAAGAGAATCGAATAGGATCAACTTCATCTAGAGCTAGACTAACCTAAGATCGATCATGATTTCGACCAAATAAAATTCTTCACATAAGAACCAAGAAACGATACAATCATAAATTCTAATCACATATTTAAGCGAATAGAAGATCAGAATATAGATGAGCAATGAAACAACTTAAACAATTCACTATGAACATTGAATTTTACAATCAACAAATAGAGAAATAAAAGATTAAGTAAAAAATGTTAATTCACAAAAGAGACCTCAACCCAGGTAAATACGCTCCTGGGAACAACAACGATTATATAACTGTCAGAAAGAAAAGTAATATGAATTCTCAGACATAAGAACAAATAGAAAACAATTCCAGTTCTGAAGAAAACTACATGTAGCTATTACGACAGGTTATGAACGAAAGCATACCGAAAATCGATAACCCATAGTCCTAATTCATAATCAGGCGACCAGATTCAAGAAAAAGGAACTAAGAATTCAATGATAATGATCAGATTTTATACAACAGAAGATACTTTAGAAAATTAAGCACTTAAATCAAAGGACTATATGACCCAACTATATCTATTTTGTTTGGAAGTAACAAACAGGTCTATACTCGGGAGAAAACAAAGGAAAAGATCTTCAACTTGAGTTAAAATTTTAAGCAAACTCATTTAGCATATGCAAAAGACAAACAAAAAAAAGAACAGGGAGAAGATATAAAATAACTTGCAACGAAATTCGACGAAAAATCTAAGTAGAGTAATCATATAAATTTTAAGACGTATAAAGCTATGATATGAGGTTTCATCCATCCTAACCTAACTCTTTAGAGAGTGCTAAAGAGCAACCTCAAAGGTAAGTTATTTTTTCATTCAAACATGCCCCTTGGTTGTCATGGAGAGCAAAGGGTCTGTTGGTTGATAAAATATGCTAACATGACCATAAGAATTAATGACAGAGGAGCAGAAAAGCCCAACATCGACCAAACGAACTTGGAAAAAAACAATGGTAGAACTAAGCTAACTAATAACCATGTATAACAAATATTTCAGATAATAATTAGCTTAAATTAATAAAGAAAACCTTTAACGTAAATCAAACCTTATTAAAACATAGTTTCGGACTGGAAACAACAACACTAAACCATGAATGCACAACATTTCAGTTAAGCTATCAACAGAAATTAAAAGAGACAGGAGCAAACTTCAAACGAGAGTATTTACACAGTGGAAAATATGGTAGATACTAATCCAGGTAACCATTTCAGTCGAGTTAGCAAAGAGTAAAACATTTTTAGGCTGTCTTCAATAGCCAAATGTAACAAAAAATCGAAAAAACTCAAACAACACATAAGGAATACTTAAACATTCAGCAGAGAGGATACATCAATATCAAGAAATTAAGCAGCATAACTGGCACTTAAATTTGCTATAACAAGCAACAACGTGGACAAAAATTGAACTAATAGAATATGAGAGGAAGGAATTACCTAGTTCTAGGCAGCGAACCGAACAACGAATTTGATGGAGACGATTCCACCTCTTCAACTTGAAAAGCCACTAAAACGTTTTAAAATTTAAAACTGTGGAACCAAGAAGTCCCAAAACTTTATGGGTACACTTTGGTCTCCGAAAAATCCTCTCTCTGAATAGTGAACAACAAGGGCATTTATAGGAAAACTTCTAGGTCGAGAATAGAGGAGGGAAACGATGTGGGACAAGCTGAGATTTCAAATTTTATGGAGGATAAGGTGTGAATTGTAATTCGTACCAAATTCTAACGGATTGGTGCGGAGAGTCATCCGATTTTGAGTCTAGGACAAAATCAGAATGAGATGGAGATACTTGGAAAATTTGAGTACATTACTCGTACGAAAGGAAAAGGAGAGAGCACACAATTTTGTTGAGTTCACGTCTGATACGCGTTTTCTGAGTTGGAGTCGCTGTTTCTCGCGATTTCTGGAGGAAGAAGACCTACAGAAGCCAGGTTATTTTGGGCATTGAGAGTTGATGGGCTGGGTCAAGTCATTTATGAGTTGGACTTAAGATAGGAAAAAAAAAGGGCTGGGTCATTTTTGTGAATTGGCATGTTGAATGGGTTATTGATCCTTAGGAAGGGGCCCAAGATTTGCCTTCTTAAAATATGTGGGCTAGAATAGAATTTGTTTTGACCATATGAATTTAAATTAGGATCAATTGAAGTCACGAACATAGCCAAATTGAAATAATGAGTGAAATTGGCTAGAAAGCTAAGTAAGATGTTATAATTAATTTATGAGCTTCTTAATCTTAACAAAATAGAAATAGCTAAATTAATTATAAATTAAAAATAAAAATTTATAACAATAAGTAAAAAACTAAATAATTAATAAGTACTATTAAAAAAATTATAAAAAATTGAGAGTGATTTTCGAAGTATTTATAAAAAGTTTGTTTGTAATAATTACATACCAAATTATATATATAAAAACATATATATTCCTTAAAAATTATATATATGTTCAAAACTATTTAAAATATTTTGAATTTTATTAAGTTAGTTATTACAAGTCGTTTACAAATTAAGAAACTCAAAATTTAATTCTAATCATAGGAGGTCAAAATTGGGTGTCAACATCAACCAATGACACAATCAATGGAGTATCGACCAAATGACGGCTTGTCGTTTGTGCTCGTGGTTGCACACTGCTAAATGACAACTTTTGAGGGTTAATGGATGGGTCCTCTTCAAGGTTCTTTAAAGTGGACCTTGGGGAGTCGTACCTGGAAGTTTGACCGTAAACACTTACTAATATGTATTTTAAACCTTTATACCAAATTTGGGTTAATTCTGACTCTTAAATCTATTTAAACACACCAAGGTACACTAGCTCAATTTTCACAAATCTCCGGACGTCATGGTTGTTTCGTGACGTTTTGACTCTAACACTTCCTAATTATGTTAATTACATTTGATAAGGCATGTAAACATTGTTTTTAAGGCTTGGTTCATCTAGGGATGCTCTAGACTAAATAATGGACTTTCGGAGTGTTACAATTTTTTTTGTTGTCGACGATTGATTTCTCGATGTCACAACCCTTAATCCTTAAAATCACATCAAAAATCTATTTTTAAAAAAATTGAAATAATTTAAAATTTTAATATATGATAAAAGAAAGGCTCATAATAATGATATTCAAACTGAAAAACCAAATAGAAATAAACAGAATCGAATTTTGCAAACCAAATCGAACCAATTGAATGCCCAGCCCTAGCCGATAGATCGATAAAGATTCAAGTATGGATTGAGATCACCTCCACATCAAAAGAAATCTCAGTGATTTCATGATTCAATAGTCGTTAAAGACTTCTTTTACCTAGATTCAGACGACCTGAGCTTGGGTTATTAGCAAAGTTGAAGGATGCCAAAACAATAAGTGATTGAAACTTGTCAAGATGAGTTTCTTGTATTTAATTCCTTTGTGCAGTTCGGTACTCAGTCTTTTGATTAACCTTCTTAAAAGGTTGAACCCCATCACGATAAATACCACTTTTTAAGTAGACACATCTCATACTTTGTAATCAAAGTATTTATTGCTTGGAGATTACGGTTAAAAAAAATTCTCCCCTTCCTCATACTTTTGTAGATACTTTATCATTATAAACTTGTTGTAATGTATGTGCTTATCCATTGTGGCTTTGGTTTTACACTTTGTTAATCCTCAAATGTAGGTATATTTTCTTTATTTAGTTGCAATATTGTCTAAGACCTCTATGATAGTTCTTGATTATTATTATATTATTGCCTCTCAATTCTTGAAGAATGACAAACGATTTAGTAAAACAAAATCATCTAGATTTTTTCCTTCTTCGGAAGTACAAACCAATTCCACCCTAAGATTCTTTATCAATTGCTTAATGAACTTGGCTTCCCAAGTTATGTATCATGGAACCTTGCACACTCCATTTAGTACTTTCAAAGATAACGTAGGAACTTTATCAATAATCAAGGAATCAATTTCTTCTAAATACAATAACATAAGGCCTCCTTAATTTGTCATGATCTCAACCTCCAAAATGACTTTCATTTTTTTGTTAAAAAAAACACTTTTGGAGTCTGTATACCCACCCCCCCTCCTCATTTCTATTACAAAAAAGTATAACTCCAACTCATGTATCATATTGAAATCACACATTGGTATTGAACTTATAAACCCCTGCAGAAGGGTAAATTCATATAAAAATTTTAGCCTTTAATAGGGGTGAATACCCTTCAAGGAATTGAACAATTGTGGTTCATGTTTTAGGAATATTCCTTAACCATGGGTATCTAAACTTGTTGAACAAATAAATGTTCCTTTTCATTGAGCATTTGGGATTAATAATTTTCCCCTTAAAGCAATTTATTATTTCATTAACCTATGTCCACCAAAATTACTATCGTTATCATGAGGATACTCAACACTTGTAACCTCTTTCTCATTTCTTTGTTGGCGATTAATGTGTAACAATGATAGAGTTGATACAAACATATTTCTCTTTACCCTTTCTTTATTTTAGAGGTATTATTAGGCTAGACTTCAGTGGGGGGTAAATTCTATGTTGAGCAACTTACCTCGAATTTCCCTCGAACATAGAGTATAGCCTTTAAGCACAATCTCCGCTTTATCCCAATCACTCTCTTGAGCTGAAAGTGTGGGGGAGGGACTAGGATTCACTCTATCGAGCTAAACCCATGACAACCCAATAACAACCGGCTATCAACTTAGTAATCTTAGTTTTAAAACCTCTCTCTCGAGCAAGCCAAAAACACTAAGGTGAAATCATATTTGCAACTTCAACCTCATTTTGTTCAAACACAACTACTAAGTGAAATCACATCTAAACAACGAATATACTAACAATAAGCAACACCAAATAATATATTTAACTCATATCCACAAAATCACAGCCGAAGAATAAGGGTTTTAGCTATATACAGAGAAAAGGAAGAAAATGATACCAAATTGATGTAACATCCTCCGATATGATTATTTTTCTCTTCAATCAAGTCTAGGATGAATAATTTTCAACACCCACTTTGAGTTTTTTCAAGATGAGAATCTTCAAATCTCCAAGGTTCAAGAGCAGAGTTTCCCAAGAGCTCTCAGAACTCAAAATTTAAGATAAGTTTAGAAATTACTGTTAAAAATTATGAAATTCGATACGAAACTAAAAACATTAACATGTATTTATAGTTTTCAAAATTTGTGTTGCGAAGGACCACTCAGCACAGTTAGTTAGGATGACCGATCAACCCTATGGTATGTCTACGGTCGACTTGCATTAGCCTTCAGCATATTCATGTTTTGGATCATTGGGCGACATCGTACTGCTTTGTGAAACTTCTTGGCGAATCGCTAACTACTTCTTTTTACCACTGAACTAATTTTTTCTTTCAGGGCTCAGCTCATTAGAACAAAAGGCGAGGAATGGCCTTTTGGCGGTGCACCGAATGGGTTCGGCAATCCTCAAGTCTTCACTTATTCGTTCTTTCAGATGCCTTTATTCCTTTTTACTTGATTTAATACATGTTTTGTCTCCAAGTATACATACCTGAAACTCAAGGTATTTTGTCAGTTTTCTAGACAAAATATGCATTTGAGGATACTAGAACTATCAAAATATAGCCGTAAATGAGTCCTAAATGTGTATTCATCAACACCCCCAAATTAAAAATTTGTGTGTCCTCAAGTAAAACTCAAGTTCAGCAGTTCAAAAAGGGATGTCTTAAATAGTGCTACACAAGGCTCAATCATGAATGTACACAACAAGACTCAACTTACTCATGGAAGGATCAATTTGCACTCAAAGACTCAAGTTGTGACACACAATTATCAAAGATTTTCAAGCTCATGATACTTGCTTCAAAATCAAGTTCAAGCTCAACCAAAGCTATCAAATACCCTCATATAAAGAATGATTCCATATTCACACACAACGATTCACGATTTAAAGTTTCGAAATCAATTTCAACGCAGACACTCAAAAAGATGAACACAACGCATGATTTAACCTATAGGTTTGCTCGTATTTTTTGATTAACTTTTGTTACAGCTCACTCAAGATCAAAAAGGTCTTTTTAAGGCTTGTAACGTGGGTGAGTGTATAGGTATGTTCGTTTAGGTTCACTGAATTTTATCCTCATGAGATGTGGTGCTCATATCACTTCCTTTTTCCTTCCTTCATTATTTTCTATAGTGCTCTTAAGTCATCCCTTTATTCACTCTCCATGGATTGTGTTAGAAGACCCCATTTATTTTTCTCTTTTCATAATTTTATTCCATGACTTTCTCTTTTTTATTCTTTTTTTATCTTTCTTTTTTATGGAGGGGATCCATTTTTCTCAATGCCCTGGGTTAAGGGATACTATTCTTGCACTCTTTAACCTGCCTTCTCTTTTCACCACACAAAAGTCTAAGTTGGCTATTCAATCAACAAAAAATCAAAAGGATTATGGGTAAAGGATTATGAGAGTTCATGTTTTATTAAGTTTCATTCAAATAAAAGTAAGTCTCAAGGGGTATTCAAAAGAGGTTTGCACACTTACAAGGTAAGTCACAAAAGAGGTATATGTCAAATTGGTTCACACTCTTTCAAGGGTGACTAAGATCATATCATGAGTTCACATAACTTAGTCAACCGGTCTAATGGAGCAAATTCTAGGTGTCATCATGCATGGTTCACGACAAGTTCATCACACAAGGCATTGACACTAAAGTCGAAAAGACTCCACACATTTGCAAGTGTGCAATGTTCATCGCAAGAAGCTCAATTTGATAATTGGATAATCATAACGAGATGCAAAGAGATTACATATTGATTGTGCAACTTCATTTTTCCTCGTTGTAGTTTCACATTCATGTTTGTTTGATTGCAAGCACTATCCAAATCATCGGTATTGATCAAACTGAG
Source organism: Solanum habrochaites (assembly GCA_027704765.1). NCBI lineage: Eukaryota > Viridiplantae > Streptophyta > Magnoliopsida > Solanales > Solanaceae > Solanum > Solanum habrochaites. The sequence continues at coordinate 40,363 of JAKWJA010000702.1, forward strand.
ACCCAAATTTTCCTAAGAACAACCACATTCAAGTACATGGAAGAGGTGGTGAAAAGTAGAAATTTTTTTTGGACGGTTCAAAATCATTTGCAATTTAAACATAAGGAGCCACAAGCTCAAACATCTGCAAAAAGCAATATAAAACACAGTTTAAGACAGAACAACCCAAATGTATCAACAAAACATCAAATAAATAAGAGTCTCTCACAAGGTGGGCCTCACCCCACCATAATCAGAAAATGTTTGTCCTCAAATGCAAATAACAAAATTTTAAAGTAAACATAAAGAAAGATAGAAAGGAAGGTCAAGAAATCCTGTCTACGTAGTCGCTCCATCTGTATGGAAATCATTGCCCGATGTGTCGTCATGATATAGGATAATAACCCTAAGATCTACTTTTAGAAGATTCAGTAGTGCTGACTTGCTGAAATTATCCAAGTCATGAGACGCCAAAGAAATATGTTAATGTGAAGAATCCACGTCTCTACGAGGATATAGTGGGATCTTGAGGATTGGTCGTCTTACTCGAACTGGAATTTTTACCCTTATTATCTGTTGTGGGCGGATTTGTTGCCTTTCTATTATTTCTGAAATTTTTTGCTCTGACTTGTAGGGATGGCATAGTTCTTCCAGCTACTTTGGGTCTGGCAATATCTTCAAAAACTTCAAAAAAGAGTTAGAACGTATTTAAATAAAAGCATGGAAGTTTAGAGGCATAAATACTTTGCTGAACCAATTGGCAAATTGCGCAACAACTTAGACAGTTCGCTGAGTCCAATGCATAGAGGTTACAAGGGTGCAGACAAAGGGCGAACAACAGATATTTTGGCGAGACGCCAAATGTTCTTGGAGGCTTCAAGTTTCTTGTTAAAAGTTACAAAATCCAACATCTCATTTAGCATTAAATCAAAGGAGAGATGGGGAATTTAGGAAAACCACCGAGTACTTTCGCGAGACTTTCAACCCAAACTCCTAAATTCAACCCTGTAACCCTCGAAAGCAAAATTAAGGCATACACAACTCAAATTAGCCTTAGAACCAATAACAATAATACACAACCTAAAATGTTTCATTCATTTTAAGACATAGAATTAGGAATCAACTATTTAACTTAGTATAGGCAAAATTTACAAATCTAACAAGAAAACAAATAATCTAATCCTACCAGAGAGGAACAACACACATCATCAAAGTAATGTCATTACATTTAAGTACAAATTTAAATACAAGAATTTTAGGGCTTAGAAACCAAACTTATGTGCCAATTAAAATGTAGTCGAGATACTAGACGACAACGCAGAATCCTAATCTGAGCACAACTCAATAACTAAAATATAATGTTGATGTAGAGATATAAAACTTGAGGTGCAAGTGTGAGTTTTAAGAGTGAAAAGTGACAGAATTGAAAGGAGTTTGAGAAATTTAAACCTTTGATTTAAAAAAATGTCCAGTTCTCCCCGATTCGGCAACATTACTCGTGATCACCAAACCATTCGGTGATATGACGAGTAGTCACTTACCTCACTGAGTTTTATAGATCCCCAAATAATTTTAGGAATCCAAACGGCGGTAGGGTTAGCATCGCCAAAATGATTGGAGACTCGCCAATAATGTCTTGATCTCACCTAGTTTTATAGACTCTAACTTAAATTTGTCTTGAGTCCAACAACGGGCTGTATCGGGATAGCCGACATCTTTGGCGATTCACCGAATAAAACTATTTGCTCGCTAAACTTCTTCTTTCCTACCACTTGCTATATCTCAACCTTTTTAACTAACACACTATTAATTGAAATAAACAGAAAGCAATAAAAAGATTTTTGGGTTGCCTCCCAAACAATGTCGTAGTTAACATCGTGGCACGATGCAATTCCACCTATTCCTCATCTTTAGAGTTAGCCATGGTGTCACTAGGAGATTCCTCGGCAAACTGTGGATAGAGACCTATTTATCAAATGTCTTATTTAGGCATCCTGCAGCTGAATTGTATGAAATTCGAAGTAGTTGTGTGATTTGTCTTTTCGATGTTTTCTTTTATCTCATTCTACACCTTATCTTGTTCTTCAATTTTTTGTTCAATGAGTATGAGGCCTTCTTCATTTTGTCCACCCTCCTACTTCTTCACCTTTTTACACTCGTGAATGGAGAACTTCTTGTCGTTCCTTGTGGACTGTACCTCTAATTCCATAACTCCTTTGGATAGGAAAAAATCCAGTTGAGTTACCAATGCATCCGATTTCCTTGTTGGTTTCAACCATGCCATAAGGAAGTTTGACTAATTCTCATAGGGTTAGTGTGAGGAAACCCCAATGTGAATGAAAAGTTGTTCAGCGCGGTGGTACTTTAGTTTGGATCTTAGGTCCCCTTAAAGCCACTCAGTAGAACTTATGGTCATCCATGAGTTGGGCATGGTAGAGCACCTTCTTGAAATGTCAGCACATGTCTTGAATGGTTATCTTACCCTCTTGTTAAATGTTAGGAGATTGTACTAAGGTTCAACAGTTTCAGTAGAGGGTGATCGTTTTGATACCCCATAATGATCCTTCTACTCATTTTATGTTTCAACACACAAACAAACAAAACAAAATGAAAAATTACGGGAGTATAATACAACTAAATACAGCCAAAAATTTCTACTCAACCAACATTCTCATTATAGCAACACTCCCTGGAGGAAGGACCATGGGAAGCGACGTCATTTGATCAGTAACGCCCATTGCTAAGCTAAACTTACTCTCAAAAGAAGAAGTAACGCGGTCGACAGTAAAGAACCCAACTAATGAGGTTTAGGATCGTTCCCACGAGGAAAATAGTTCAGACTTAACTTTATCATATTACTACTACTATTTTAGTCAATTTATTTCTTGGAAAGCAAACACAATTAAAAGGGTTCTTTTAATTCTAAAATGAATGAAAATAACTAGGTAAATTAAAGGAGACCACTAACAGCTTCAAATGATAGAGTGTAATCAATTAAAAAAGTAAGTAGGGTTTACGTGGTCCCACAGGTTCATACTTGATATTAACTATAACAATTCTTTCGTAGTATCTTGCATGACAAAAAAGTGATAAGTTATGTATTTCTAAATCCTTGGTCCGGCATCTAGAAAATTTCACTTGCAGCTTGGTAGGGCTACGTGTTGTTGCGATACTAACCCTTACCTTTACCTCATATTAGCATCGTATTCGATATTGACTGAGTTATAACTCATACCAATCAATATAGCCTATTAAATAGTATACACTAAATCTATTGTTGATAATTCTTCATATTATTACCTCCTGGTCGGCAAATAAGCACTAAGGCTAGTCTAGCATTGGCCAGCATTAAAAAATACTGCTAAGCGAAAAGAATTATCAATACAGCAAGAAACTATTCTAGATTGTTATTTTAGTAGGTTTTACCTCAATTCACTATGGTTCCCAAACCCTAGCTATGGAGTTTAGTTACCCATAATCATAACCCAATCATCAAATATTGTAATATAAGAATTCATGCACTACTTCAATGAGAAAGAATAAAATCCAAAGTTCACTTGATATCAATAAAACTCACAAACAATCAATTACTGCAATGATTTGAAGGATAAGATTCTCCAAAAGTGTATTACTAATTAACCAAGTCTAATCCACAAAAAGAAGCTCCAAATAACCAACTTCTAACCCCAAACGAGGTTTTTCAAAATGTTTATAAAAAATAAAAAACCTAATTAAATAGGACTCTATTTGCTGAAACCTGTCAAAAAAAACGCGGCGGGTCGAAGGGACCACGCGACGGATCGTCGTGGTCACGGTGGGCCGTCATGGATTCCGTCTCCATACTCATGCAATGTTCTTCTGCTGCTATCTTGATTACATCGATGGCGGGTTATGACGGATCGTCACAGGCACAAGGGTTCGTCGAGGAGTCTACATTTCAAAACACTTGAACTCTTGGGAAGTTAGGTAGTGAGATACTTCTCTGATCTTCACCCTTGACGAACGCGAGGGACCGTCATGGCTACGAAGGTCCGTTACGACTCCGTAACCCTACACTTGGTAAGAATTCCCCCTCTCCTTCAGCAGCTTGCACTAAATGTCACTACGGACGTCAAGAGCACGACAAACCATCACAAGCTCTGTAGGTGGGACTTTTCTGTATTTTATTGCTCAAAAACCTTCGAATTCATCGTTTAGATAGATTTCCTACAAATAAAAGAAATTTACATAAAAAAATAGCCGAAAAGGCTTTTGGACAAACACTAAACTTAAGGAAAAGTTATTAAAAATACCGTGAAACCACGTATATCAAGTACCCTCAATTTAAATTGTTGTTTTTACTCAGCGACGAACTATGGACTCATACAAAATTTTGTATAATAGTATCCCATGTTATCTTTTGCAATCATTTGGCTATCAAACCCGACAGTCTATCAGTTTAGCATGCTATCACTATTAAGGCTGTAATTTATGTGGAATAAGACCATGAAAAGACTCACCATGCCACTACACCTATCCTCTTTCAATTTCTCACCGAGGGTGCTAATATTTTCGGTATTGCAACTAATGTCCTCACTTCAAAACAATATCCTCATTTTCACACTGATTTCAGTTTTAGTATAGGATTACTTTTAACACTCACTCTCGAACAAATCACACTCATTCATATATATCTGCCCATAAGCTTGCCCTTATGTTCACTGGTTTAAGGTGGATATACAACTCTTTAGGATCACGATAGGCTTCTTAGCTAGTAACATAGGCTCATGGTCAGGTAGGTATATTTAGGTATAACTTTAGTGACTTTTGCCCTCCTTGACATTATCGGCTAAACATACCACTTTTCATTTTATTTGCCCAATTCTCCATATTCTTTTACCTGCTATTTTCCCTTATTTCTTCATTTGTTAAGTGCTCTCTTATTTTCTTGCTTATTTCTTTAATTTTTTTAATTTTTTACTTTTCTTTCAACTAATTCTTGATTATTTGAACTTTTGTCTTTCAACCCCTTCCAGAGAATTATTCCTTATAGCCACCATCAAACCTGGCTTGCCATGAGTCAAAGAGTACACAATACCCCCCCAAAGTTGGGTCGGGCCAAAAAAGGGTTGTTACTGCATTGCCACGCTCAAATTATACTTTTGGCATAAGCTAAGTGTACATGTCCAGGAGGGACTAGGCCAACACATTATTCTCAGAAAAGATCAGTGGGGTGAAAAAGAAAGGGTCTATTAAGCTCAAATCATTTGGATCAAGAAAGATTAATTTCATTGGTTTTTTTTATGTAGGCTAAAACTGGCTATTTGAATAAGGGAGTCTATGATCCTTCCTATTATGTCTATTACTTAGCAACCAGCAAGTTCTAGCTCAGACAAATAGTGGACATTCAAATCTTCCTCACCACTCACTTGACATATCATTACTTACAAGATTATCAGACACTAGTTTGAATTTTAGACTTATGGGTCATGCAGTGGGTTGTAACTCTATGGTCATGCTTAGAGCCACAACATTTATCAATTACATGCCTTTAAAAGGGGTCATGCATCATTTTCCTTTTATCCGGGATATTATTTTAGCCATCAGCTCAGAATAAACAATGTACACAAGTATAGACATGCCGGTTCAACAGAAAAAATAATCAGTCTCTTGGGGAAAAAGAAACACAGGCAATAGAAAACACCCAAAAGAGGATAGTGAATTGGGATACTAAAACTGCACCCCTAGCACTCACTTCCTTTAACCGACCCCCTAACAAAAAGACATTTGCAAATTGTCCCATGCATTAAAAATGGACGTACAGGTGGAGGGAAGCAAACCTGGGGCGCAAAGGGCCGACGATTCAGCAAGCTGGTGCGGTATGGTTCCCTAAAACCCACAACCTGTGTAATTAGACACCCTCAGTAGTGTCCACAATATCGACAGCACTAGCAGCAGTGGCCCCGCTACATCAATGAATTTTTGCGAGCTAGATGCCCCAGCAGCTAACTCTTACTGCCCTATCCTGACGCGCCTACTTTATAGCAAGCGAGGCTCTCCTCGCAGCCTCCTTCTCACAGCGATCCTTCTTCGTGCTCGAGCCTCATCCTCTCTTGACCCCTACACCCTTCGTATGTTCTGAGGGGGAGGGTAGGGGATCTCAGAAGTGGCGAATAAGGTCGCCATCACTTTGTGCTTCAGTAGGCTCTGCAGAAGGGGCCTCAAACTCAGGCACCCTGTCTCTATGATCAACGATGTCTTCCGAAGAATGTCAAAACCGCAGCTTCAAGGTTCGACAATCCACCTGAGGGATGGTCGGGGCAACACCCGCAACTCAAAGTGTCAAACGCTGATGAACCTCAGCGATCTTCGCTCTGTGTGCGCCCCCATTCTCCGCTCCACGAGCTCTTCTGCCCAACAATAGACCTCTATTTCCAAGGCTGGATATGAGCAGAAAGTGAGGCCATCTGTGCCTCTAATTCTGGACCTATCAGCGGGACTATAGGGGGAAGGGCTGAGTGAAAGCAGCTTGGGGCAGGCTACACCCTGGGATAGACTCGACGGGTTTGGGTGTGTGGTTAGTTAGGGAAGCCCCTGCGTAGCCGTGCGGGCTTGTCAAGCTACATATCAGCAAGATTGTCACCAAGTGGAGGCAACTCTAGACGGAGTCCCTCTGGTGGAAGCCAACTCATTGGCCTCATTCCCTGATGACGCCGATGATATCAACAGTGCCCAGTGGGGTCTTGAGCTGATCAACGTGCCATATAGGACACCTGTGGACCTGCCATAGAGAAAATATCATGCACGGGAAAGGGGAAGTAGTTGTGACTTAAAAGCCTATCGTGCATGACCGTCTGTAGAACGCCAAGCAAAATTCCACTCCAACCCGGCTACATTACTGCCGATCCCATGTAACGTATATTATCAGCAGCGTGGGGGAAGGCAGTGAAGTGGTTGAGGACCAATCAACCACAAAAAACTTCGTCGTGGTGCAGGTTAGGGTTAGCCTTTTGATGGCTCCATTGGCTCGGTCCACCCAGTCAGCACCCTCTCCATCAACGGACAAGTGCAGGGCCATCCACATTTTAGTGGTCTCTCTCAGCGATGACTCACGCAGGAATTGGCCATCTTTGACAATTCCACGGTAGCAAATCGGCGGTTGAGAGGGGTCCGAGTTGTCATAAACATTCTCGCGGTATAGATACTGGGCGGATGGCAGAGGCAGGAAGATCAGAAGAATCAACGATGAAGCCACGTACTCGGACATGCTCAGTGGGGCTGTTGGAAGAGCAGCCCGACTATCAATCTGTGATCTGAGAGTACCAAATAAGAGCGTACAAACTCTCGGACCAATTTTCACATAAGTCAAAAAACGCGTTCCACTCAGTCGAAGTTTGGTGATGAAGAGATGTGGATCTTGGCATAGTCGGGAGACTTCGCGTAAGGACCCCCGCTCCCAATGTTGTAAGTGTCTGCTTTCTGACTTCTTTGCCATTCAGAAACTTTGCCTCGGAATAGACTTGGATAATGCACGTCGGGACACACCACCGGTGGGCTATCGGCAACTGGGGTAAGAGCACGAGTCGTGGTGAAACGGGGGGGGTGGATTCCGAAAACTGTCAGCCTAAGCAAAAGAGGAAGACGGGGCATGGTGGCGTGCAGGGACCTTGCAGATTCAGAGTCTTCTCCGACCACGAAAATCCTAAAGGCCACACTCTCTTCTTTCATTAGTAGTGACCCAGAAGGGATGTGCCGGTCAGGGTTGTGCTCCTCATATACTGGGAGGCAAGTAGTAGGGACTACGCCGGACGCCACCTTTTGGGTGTGGCTCTGGCAGGATTACTAGGGCTGGGTGGAAGTTGCCGGGGGGCAGTACTCGGGGTCAAAGCTCATCATCAGAGCCAATGACCAGGCGGGCAGATGGGGCCGACAGACTCGATCACCCGCCGTGCGTAGACTAGATCTTGTTTTGGTACCATAATAGATAGTACCTGTAAAGAATCAATATTAGTACTAGACTGAGCAAACAAGACAAGCAAAACCACACAAAATAAATAAAAGACTTAAAATGTAATGATATTTCTATAGTAACAGTGAAACACGACGGACCAGGTGACGGCTCGTCGTGCGTACCACGGACCGTCATGGGGTCCGTCATGTCTTACTTTTAAACTATGTTTATGTGGAGAACTCTGAAGGAAAGTCTCTGACAAGTATGATGGTATATGCAAGACGGACCGTTGTCATTATGACGGTCCGTCGTCGATGTCCGTCGTGGGAAACTTAGAAAAAAAAGTATGGAGACCCTTAGGAGAGGGGTCTCTGACCGTCATGACGGTTATGCAGGACGGACCATCGAGGATAGGACGGTCCGTCATAGATGTCCTTTGGAGGACACTTAGAAAAAGTGAGAGACCCTTAGGAATAGTGTCTCTGACCGTCATGACGGATGTGCAGGGCAGACCGTCGTGCGAATGAAGTTCCATCGCATGTGTTTGTTGGAGGACACTTGGAAAAAGTGAGAGACCCTTAGGAACAGGGTCTCTGAAAACCAGAACGGTTGTGTAGGACGGACCATCGTGGGAAAGATGGTCCGTCGTAGATGTCCTTTGGAGGACACTTAGAAAAAGTGAGAGACCCTTAGGAACAGGGTCTCTGACAACCAGAACGGTTTTGAAGGACGGACCGTGGTGGGAACGACACTCCATCACATGTGTCCATTGGAAGACACTTAGAAAAAGTGAGAGAACCTTCGAAAGGGTCTCTGGACAACCACAATGGTTTGCGGACGGACCGTTGCTGGAAGCGGTCCATCGCTTTTGTGTGACGGTGGGGGACACTTGGAGAAAATGGGACAGTGGGGGGTTAGCGGATATTGGAACGGACCAAATGACGGTCGTCGGGTACGACAGTCGTCATCGGGGGGTCTCATTCTGTCATTCAATAACAGAACATGGGATGCCCCATTACATCCCCCTATGACCCAAATGGAATTGTTAGGGTTTTAACCTACATTTGTCTAACCCAAATTACCTAGTAAACTAGCAATGCAAAGCACCTATTTGTAGAGTTTTAACATGCCAATTGAGGATCTAAACTAGGTAGACATAATTTATTAAAGAATGAAAACCATCAAGAAGAACTAGATTAATACTCAATGATATGATAAACCCCCCAAAAATGCAAGTAAATGGGAGAAAGCAGAGAACAAACCTGGAGAATTTGAGAAAAACAAGTGAGGAAGGTTACTTGGGTGATCAAGTAAGAAACCACAGCAGGCACAGACAAGACTCCGATAATAAATAGTGCAATTGAATTTTTCGAATTGGGGAATTTGTTGCGGAAATGATCGGTTGTAAGAGAGGGGGGTTATGAGCTTGGAAGTTGAAAAAAGGGAGGTAAAATGGGAGGAAGAGGGAAGGAATGGGGTGAAATGAAAGGGGTGGGGTTTTTAAATGTTAAGAATTTTTTTAAAAAAACAACCGGGTCGGGTCGGGTACGCTTCATTAATGACGCGACGAGTCCCCGACAACGGTCCGTCACAGCTGAGACGGTCCGTCATTGGTTCCGTCACGTGTGCCCTAGTTTTGAAGATAACAGAAAGACGTGCCTGACACGACATATCATGGGACGGTCCGTCCGATAGTTGACGGGCCGTCAATGTATCCCGTCAGTGCCTGCTTGCAGAAGTGTTTTTTTGCAGAATTTCCTGGTGGATGTACAGCAAATTTAAAAACTCATTAGTTAGAAAATTGCTTACCATTAACTAAAAAGAAAGACAACTATAAGCATTGGGTTGCCTCCCAACAAGCGACTGATTTGTTTAACGTGACCGGAAACGACTGAGGACACGATGACTCAGCTTCATCAAGATGTATGCTCTATCACTTCATTCACCGATGCAGATATGCCCAAAAATACAGTTTATTTGTCTCCATTCACCTTAAACCGCATCCTCCTGGTTTTAACTCAATTGCTCCATGAGGGATTACTTGGGTAAACAAGTAAGGGCAGTTCCGTTTGGACTTGAGCTTGCCCGGAAGCCAACGCAAACTAGAAACTGTCTAAAAAAGCACAAATCCCCAATCATAAACTCTCAGTTTTTCCACTTTTAGGTTCATTATTCCTTCTTCATTTTTTCTTTGTAGGATATTAGCAGATACCGATTGGAGAGCACACTCTGCCTCATGGACCTACAAAGTTGAAGGTCCTTCTTATTGTTCAACCGAAAATGTTCATCTACCCCTTTTTCCATGTCAACTAAGGCTCTAACAGTAGAAAGAATGGTCTCCAAGAATAATCGGCACTTCAAAAATCGATTTCCACATCAAAAATAACAAAATTGGCCATAAAATGAAGGACTCCACTTTACAGCATGTCGTGGATCGTGGAGTATCCCTATAGGCCCTTTTCACGTTCGATCCAACCATCAGTAGACACACAGCCAGTGAGATTTGGGTCACCTTTAACCCAATTCTTGTAAATCGAGAGGGGCATGCGATTATGCTTGGCCCCCAGATCACATATTGCTTTCGCAAAATGTAATGACCGGACTAACAAGGACTAGTGAACGCACCCGTATTTCTTCTTGTGTACGGAAGACTTTGTCAGCAATAGCACTACAATACTGCATTCTATCATATCCTCGAAAGTGACCGATCTTTCAAATTTTTTCATAACCGGGATTTAATTTAGACAGCTTCTACCAAAAGGGACATTGATGAAAGCTGCTTCAACAGTGTTATAAAACGCCAATATTACCATCCTCGGTCTTTTAACTAATCTCTTAGGATAACGGGGGGTGGGGTGGTGTAGGAATGTGGTAATTACCTTTATAGGATATTACATCTTTCCAGTGCTATCTTCTGTTTCACCACTACCTCTACCACTTATCATAAGTCCTTTCTCACCTTTTACTCATTATACGGCCATAGGGGGGTCAATGATTTTATTACCACATGAGTAGGATATCCCATTACATGTGCATTATTTTTTGAAATTGTGACGGTGTTGCCTAAGAAGAGATGCCGGTTTCGGTTGTGTTCACAGTCGCAGATAATTGGTCCATTTACAACTCAATCTGCTTTAATCGATAGGCATGTGTATCAACTTTTGCCACCATACCTGCTAATTCACTCCTTAACTCTTTAATGTGTCATTCACTAGCATCGAACCTCCGCATCATTTTGTGAAAAATATCCTTAACTTGCGGTCATACTATCTCGCATCATCCTAGACGTAACTTTACGATTTTGAGAGGGACTAGGGCCATTCCTATCATTTATGTTACCGTATAGTTACCCTTGTTTGAAGTTGTTGTCGCGTTGTAGTTTCCATCTCAGACAGAATGACCATCACCAGTTATAGTTACCATAGATCCGACCTTGGGTTACCATGACCTGGCCGCCAATTATCCTGAATTTGAGCCTGGGCACTCGGTCGGAAAACCCCACCGTATGCTCATTACTTCATAGACTCCCCGCATAAATAGATTCATCATTTGGTGGTGGTGGTTAGGAAGTAGTTAACTGCATTTATCTTTTCTGCACCCAAGTGATATGTTTAACACCAACCCAAGCTCAGTTCTCATCTGTGCCAGATCTTCACGGATTCTCATCTGTGGCTGGGTTGTGAGTGGATCGCATGGCGAAGGATTTCTCCCGAGTATCTGACTTCCTAGTACTGCAAGCTGTATTGTCCGGGAGGATTTTCTCTAATTTTCAGCAATCCCAGATAAGGACACTCCCCATAAGAACCATTCGCTATAGTATCCAACACCGCTTATTATTATTCATCATGTATCCGATAGAAAGTATCTTCAGTTGATCATCATCTATGCGGTGATGGTACGCTTCTCAAAAATAAAGTGAATCTATCCCAAGAACTACTAAAGACTCTCCTTGTAATGCACAAAGGTGTTCACTCTGTCTGTGGTTTAGTTTCTTGCAGCGCGGTAGTAGGTGCTAAGGAAAACGTCCCTTAATTGGTTCCAAGTGAAAAATTGGGTTGTAAGGCAGCTCAGCGTGTGAACAAAATAGCAGCCTCTCACGTCAGTGAGGAGAAACACTCGTAGCCCGATTAATCGAAAGCCCAAGTCAGGGCCTCCCTACAAGCTTTTACAACTACCCTTACCTTAAGCTATAGGGCATGTGGATTCTCAGAAGCTAGCCCTGAAAACAACCTCTGGTAGTAGCCATTTGACTCAGGCTACTAGTGTGCCTGGTGGTAGAGGGGGCAAGACAAGGGCCCATCAGAGTCTGCTATATTGTCATAGCCTCGTAGTATCTTGGGGACGTGGAGGTGGTTCTGTCCCTCTGTGGTTCTCACCCGGAGCATAGGGGTGGTAACAACTGTACATGAACATCAACGGAGCTGGGATATTCTGTTTGGATAATCATCATTAATACCCGAGTTTCGATCATGTTGAATAGTGTACGCTCTTAATTCGTGATCGTAGGGAATTAAGGGTTCTCTTCATCTCAGTGTGATTGGCATACAAGGAAGATGGTTCTGCAAAAATCCAAAAAACAATAAAACAAAGTAAAATCAAGAAAATATGGACTAAACTATAGTAATAAGTTTGAAGATTAATCTAAAAGATACTTTTGGGCAAAGCGGAGCCAAAAATTTGATACGCTCAAACTTCTCTCAAATAAGAAGTAAGTGGTTTAGTGGTCGTATCAAGTAAGGAAACCCAACTATGAGGTTGGGGATCGTTCCTCGAGGAAAATAGTTCAGAATTAACTTCAATCTAGTACTACTCTATTAGTCAATTTATGTCCTTGGAAAGCAAAGACAATAAAGAAAAAAGGGTTTTTTTTTTACTTCTAAATGAATGAAAATAACTAGCTAATTAAAGGAGACACACATCTTAAAATGATAGAGGTGTTAATCAATAATAAAGTAAACTAGGTTCACGTGTTCCCCACAGTGTTTATAAACTTGATAATTCTGACTATAACCAAACCTTCATTTCTAGTATCTTGCAGCACAAGTGAGTAAGTTATGTATTTCTAAATCCTTGTCGGATCTAGAAAATTTCACTCGTCACTTGATCGGCTACGTTGTGCTATATACCCTTACCTACCTATATTAAGTATCGTATTCGATATTGACTAAGTTATTACCTATATACCAATCAATATAGCCTAATTAGATTTGTATACACTAATCTATGTTGTAATTTTTCCGATTATTACCTCCTTGGTCGGCAAGTAGCATTAAGGCGAGTGCCTAACGTGGGCCATCCATTAAAAAGACTCTAAAGCGAAAGAAGAATTACAATTACATGAAAGACACTATTCTAGAATTGTTGTTTTAGTTAGGTTTTACCATTATTCCACCTATGGTCCCACAAAAATAGATATGAGTTTATGATCCAAGTAATAAATCACAATATTCAAATAGCTTAATATAAGATTCATGCAATTGATCCATGAGAACGAAAAAATCCAAAGTTCAAAAAAAACCCCCCCTGATTGAATCAACAAAAAATATCACCACAATCAATTACTCCAAAGTGGGTAATACTAATCACCAAGTCTAATGCACAAGAATCGGAAATAAACCAAGGATTCTACCCAAAAAATGAGGTTTTTCAAAAATCTTTATAAAAACTAAAAACCTATTAAGTCAGGACTCTATTTACTGGAAATCTGTCAAAATGCGCGGCTGGTTCGACGGACCACGCGATGGATCATCGTGTCACAAGGCTTGTAATGGATTCCGTAGTCCCATACTCGTGCAATTTCTTGCTGCTCTCTTCATACCCCTCGACGGCAGGTTAAGACCGATCGTAAGGGAAACAACGAGTCCAGCGAGGGTCTCCGTTCCCAAAAAACACTGGAACTCTTGGAAGTGGGGGTACTGACTTCTTCTCTGATCCTCATGACGAACAAAGCAGGACGGACCGTCATGGCTACAAGGTCCGTCACGCAATCCGTAACCCCACACTTGGTCAGAATTCCCCATCTTCTTCAACGAGCAGCACTAAGATTGCACCTAAGGACGTCACGAGCACGACAAACCCATCACAAAGTCAGTAGGTGCTTACTTTTCTGTAGTTTTCATGCCCTCAAAAAACCTCCGCATTCATCTTTAGACAGATTCCTGCAAAATAAGGAGAATCTTACATAAAAATTAGTACAACAAGGTTTTAAACCACACTAAACTTAAGGGAAAATTGTTAAAATATCGTGAAAAGACGGTATATCAGCCATCAAAGACATTTCATCCATTATTAAGGATTGACGATCGTTAGTCAATATATAACCCAACCAATCTTTGGGATAGTTCCGACAAGGAGTGGTACTGAGAATAATTCATCCAAGCCCAAATCTAGCCATGCTTTTCAAAGCTATTAGAAATTATCGAATAAAAACATAGTAAATTAGAGGGGTGACACAAAGGTAAATTAACAATGGGGGGGTTTGCAATCAAATTTACAACTAAAAATGGTTAACACAATAAGAGAGACTCACGAGGAAATAAGATTCTTGGGATGTGACCGGGATATGAGATAAAAGACACTGAAGGGTAGGTTCTATTGGTTGTACATCACCGGATATATGTAACTAGGCTAGACTTTGGTGGGGTAAATTATCTCTCGAGCAACTTACCCCGAATCAACTCAGTTTCTTTCGAACACTGAGTTGCAGCCTTTAAGCACAACCTCTACCTTAACCCAATCATTCCTTTGAGCTGAAAGTGTTGGAGAGGGACTAGGATTTACTCTATCGAGCTAAACCCATGACGACACAATAACCACCGTCTATAAACTTATAGTCTTAGTTTTAAAACCTCTTTCTCTACCAAGACAAAAACACTAAGTTGACATCATATTTCCAACTACAACCTCATTTAGTTCAAACACAACTATTGAGTGGAATCACATTTAAACAACTAATATACTAATAATAAGCAAGACCCAATAATATATTTAACTTATATCCATAAAATCGCACTCTAAGAATGGGGGTTCTAGCTAGACATAAAGAAAAAGAAGAAAACGATACCAAATTGAAGTAAGATCAATTGGGTACTATTTATTTTTTCTTCAATCAAGTCTAGGATGATGAATTTCCAACACCAACATAACTTTGAATTTCTTCAAGATAAGAATCTTCAAATCTCCAACGTTCAAAAGCAAAGTTTCCCAAGAGCTATCAAAAACTCAAAATAGAAGCTAAGTCTAAAAATTACAATTCAAAACTATGAAATTTGATAGTAAGCTAAAAACATCAATAGGTATTTATAGTTTTCAAAAGTTGTGCTACAAAGGACCATTCGGCGCAGTTAGTCGGGATCGCCTATCTACTCGGCGATCCGCCCTTTGGCATGTTTATCACCATCTTACATTAACCTTTAGGATCTTTGCATTTTGGATTATTGGGCGACATCATACTGTTCACCCCCGATTTCTTTTCCTTCAAGGCTAAGCTCACTGGAAAAAAAAACAGGATAGGACCTTTTGGCGGTGCACGGAATTGGTTCGGCGATCCTCAAGTTTTCACTTATTCATTCTTTCAGCTCCCTTTGTTCCTTTTTGCTTGATTTGGCCAGTTTGTATCCAAGTCTATAACCTGAAACTACAAGGTATTTTATCAGTTTTCAAGGACAAAATTGCATTGAGGAAACGGAACCTATAAAAAAATAGCCCTTAAAATTAGTTTAAATTGTGGACTCATAACGAATTTTTTTTTTTTTTTTTTTTTTTTAAAAAAAAGGTAACTCAAGGAAACATGGAAAAAAGTTAAACTTTGAAGTTGACGATGAATCACTAATCTGCTACATGAGATTTTTGTCCAATAGCCGGATTGAAATGTTGTACCCCATAAAATAAAAGCAAGTGTAGTATCACTACACAACCACAATATACTAGTAGGATCACTCATCTATCCCAATTAGTGCAATATAAGTAGGTCATTAGAACAACATAAATATGCATACACCGAACATATACAATATCAATATCATTTCAGCATCAATTTACAATTCCAAATTCTCAACAATAGTAGTGTGCATAACAAATCATTAGTACTCTCATGAAACCCAAACCCAAACAGTTAGTGTGTCGAATTATGGCACACATTCCAAGTTAGTGTGTCGGATGTGACACCATTCCAAATTCATATAATGTAGTTTTAATCCGAGTTAGTATAGAAAGTGACACATGCTCCATCAACAACCCACACTCACATGACAATTCTCACAATTATGCAACTAATAAGGGCATTCATGACATATAAATTCGTTCATACTATTTACGATAGTGTGATCGATAATGCAACATTGGCATTATATCCATTGAAAATGGAAGCAATTATACAAAACATATATCACATAAAACATGAAATCACAACCAGCACTACCGTAAAAACGAACTTGAATCACCATAAGTAACTTGATTTGTTCCTTTTCAAAAAAATTTTCTACTTGTTTTGGTCTACAAACAATTATAATAATGCTGAGGATCAATAAAAAATTTCTCCAAAATTCTGGATTATGATCAATAAATCAACCTAGGTTGAACCCGTGGATTCCAATTACAGTTAAGATTTTTTTCCACTATCAATCCCAGATAAAAGCTCTCCCCAACGATAATTATCTAAGAAACTAAGTTCTATAGATCGAAAAAGGGATTCGGGGAGTGAAAATCTTATCTTTACCCTCAAGAATGGTGAAATACTGTCAAGAAATAGTTGGAGTCGTTCCTTAGATCTCAAAATTGAAAAGTGCAAAATAATACCGTTTTGGGGTTTATTTCCAACTTATATCGCGTCTGTCCCGCCACAATGATCCTCACCCCGATGCAGCGGCCTCGCCTTGGCAGCATAAATCATTTCATAGAGGCTTGCACGGAACAAAGAGCTAAATAAAGAATTTCTAAACCCCCATGTCACAACACACCTTCATCCCACGACACTCGAAAAAATACCTCGTACACGCTAAATCATTTTTTGGGAGTTCTAATCGCCCGAATTCAATTTCGTTAAGTCGTACTAGTTCCTTAACATCTTAGGTACCTACTCATATGATCCAATTCACAATTGGACCTCCCATTTGTTACCAGATTTCCCTAGACCTCATTGACTCTGATTTCATACTACCGACAAGTTTTTTGGTCCCAATTTTTTCTCTGTTGGCTTTTCTATAACGAGGGGAATAGGTCATTTCAATAGATAAAAGTTTAACCATTACTCGTCCCTGAATGACAATGTAGAAAAAGTGGCTAAATCAAGAGTGGAGTAGTACCTAAATCATCGAATAATTGGATACTTGTCTCGCATGTCCTTCCCAGTATTACAAATGGCTTAATAAACTAGAAGATAAGTTTGGACATAACGATCAAGAATAGAAATAGATTCTCCCTCATACTAAAGGTCTTTGTCTAGCACAACTGAGTCACATTTTACTATGTAATATCTATCACCATGGTATCTTTTTAACATGGATACATAAAATACCAGATGAACTTTTCGTTAGCTAGGAGGGTATACCCCACCATACGCCACTAAACCCCACACAGTAAGAATCTCAAATGGTCCCCCCCACCCCCCACCCCAAGGGAATTAGAGTTAAGCCCCTTGCCAAATTCCCCAACCCGAGACCCTAATTCATAATCACCCCTTTAATGGGGACCCTAACACATAAAGAAGAACCTTCTCACTAATCTAAAATTCCATATCTCTTACCTTATGATCTACATAGTTCTTCTGTCTACTTTGGGCCACTAGAAGCTTATCTTGAATACTCCTTGCTTTATCTTTACGAATCCTTCAGTTAATTAACCCCCAAAGGTTTCATATCTCCAGCGTCAAACCATCATATTGGTGATCAACATCCTCTCTCATACATTGCTTCAAATGGTGCCATATCAATGTTGTAATGATAATTATTATTATTATAGGAAAACTCACACAAGGGGATGAACAAATTTCAATGACCTCCAAAGTCAATCACACATGCCCTCAACATGTCCTTTAATACTTGGATTGTTCTCTCGGACTATACGTCTTTCTGAAGATGAAAGGTTGTGCTAAAGGAGAGTTGAGTACCCAACTCTTCATGCAATTTTTACCCCAAAAAAATGGAATGATGAGTAGCACGAGGTGAGATGATCGAAAAAAGGGGCCACTATGTGTATCCTTACTATCTCTTATACAAACACCTCAACCAATTGTTTTCATTTAGAGTTTTTTGACGGGCATATTAAAATAGGTTGATTAGTCCATATGTAACCACTAACCAAATGAATCAAACTTCCCAATTCTTGGTGCCCCAAGACCCCCCCTCTCAAACCCGAAATCCATAACTATCATTTCCCACTTCTATTCCAAAATTGGCATTCTTTCAAGCAAACCGCTGGGCCTTTGGTGTTCATATTTTACTTGTTGGCAATTTTGACATTTAGCCACAAATTCCGAAATATCTTTATTCATGATAGAATACTAATAAATTCGTTTCAAATCTCGGTATATCTTAGTCACACCTAGACGAATGGAATACCTCGACCCATGGGATTCTACCAATAAATTTTGAATCAAGTTGCCCACTCTAGGAATAAAATTCCTTTCTTTTAAATTGAGTACACCTCCCGCACTAAGCGTGTACTCTTGTTTTCTTTCATGACACTATTTTATTTGTGAGCTCTTTTAAATGTTCAACCTCCTTTGATCTTTTCGATGAATGAAGCCCTTACTTCAATCCTAGCTAACACCCCACATTTTTCTGAGATGCTCGACGCGTGACATAAGATTTCCCAACTATCGAATTTCGTTAGCCAAAGGTCAGCGCCCCTCTAAAATACCAATCAATCAGGCTAAAACTATTTCATACCAACCCCTTGTCGACTTAGGGCCCACCCTGACCCCGCCACTAAGTAGACCTTGCCGCGGATGCTATTGGATAGTCGCTATCTATCCTGAATGAATTATGCCCCACTTCAAGAGTCGGTAGTTCATGATAAGAAAAGATATATGCGAGCCCAAGGTAGAATACCCCCCCCTCGCCCCAATACACATTCCCTCACCTTTTACTCACTTGCTGGAGTCTTTGAAAACAAGTATTAGAATTTGTACGCAAGAACCCCCTCCCTCCCACCACCCCAAAAAACCCCCCCAGACGGAAAAGAACCATCCCCCCTCCTAAAAATGTTCGAAAGAATCCAAGACTCACTCTCAACTCTACCTTGAATGTGATTTATCATTCAAGGTTTTGATTTGTGATAGGAAAGTTCTTGTGATGTTTCAAAATGATTTTAGTTACCTAAACATGAGAAAATACTGAAAACAAATATTTGAGAGTAGGTTCGCGACGTGGAGAGACTTTTAAAATTTAGTTTTGTAAACGTCTTTTGAGGCAGAATACCTCGTGACAGTTCTGCGACGCGAAGCAAAATTTCAAAATCTAGGCACTAGGCGTGCGGCGTGCAGCCACTTTCATATTTCATCTAATGAAATTTCTTTTTCTCTATCACCCCAATTCGCCAAAATTTTATTCCTTTTTTTTCTAACATCTCTCTTTAGATTTCGACAAAGCAAATATAAACACAAGAATGCTAAACTCTGCAAAACTCTATGAATTAAAACCATAATAAACACTTAAGGAACTCACTCAAATCTGAAGCCTAATTCAAGAACGAAAAGCCAATTTCAATGAATACATAAACAAGTACATCAAAGCTTCAACTTTCTAGAACGAATTAATGCTTTGAAGTTAGTCTAAAAGGTTGGAGTTGGGGGCGTGTCTGGGGCGTGGTTGAACAAAACCAACTCTCTGGAAGCTTACATACCTAAAAGAATCATCTTCTGAAATAACCTGAAGAAAAAATCTGGGAAAAAGTGAACTTGGCTTAGTGTTCTTGATTTTCTTGAGCCGTAAAAATCTTTGCGTGAATAAGAGGGTTTGATGTGAAAAATTGATTTTCTATAGTTAGGGCACTTTAGATGAACCTATAGGGGTGTTTTAAGACCCTAAAAATATTCCTAAAAATATTCATAAAATTGACTGGGTTGGAATGTTTGGAGACACGGCAAGCGGGGGTCCGTGTTGGCTCCGCGTTGCAGAGCTATCGCGGAGTTGCTTCCAGGTTTACGTAACGTTATTAAATCCATCGTAAATTTTTCACTCAGAGCTTGGAATTGAGAAAACTCGTTGGCGTTGAAGAGGACCCGAAAGGGCTATAATTTAATATTACATGGATTTCCTAACTCATTATCTACTAAAAGTTATGGTCAGGTGAATGACCGAAACATCAGGGAAAAGGAAAAACGTACCCCGGCAATGACTTGAATGCTTTTTCTTCTTTGATTCGTCTTGAAAACTTAGGTGTACATCTAGGACCCTCACACTGAAGAAATTTAAATTCCTTGCAAAAATTTCACCCCTATGAAGAACAGTTGAGTCTTAGTTCAAAAAATTTTGGAGAGAGACAGTTCCTTATGCAAATTTATTAATTTATTCCTTGACAAACCAGAGAAAGCCACATATTTTCTTGAAGAAACGGAGAGCTCATATTACAGTTCCCAATGTAATTTTTTTACTGGGTATTATATATGGGTCGTCTAATTATTTTATAAAAAAATTAATAATGTGACATGGTATCCTAGTAGGAAAGAGATAATGTATTTTTTGTGTCAATATATTTTGAAAAAAATAGGCAAAGTTGGATGATATTGTAATCCAAAAACAAAAAGAAGTGATATTTCCAAGTAATTTCCCAAACATGATGACTATCTAGGGAAATTACTCATATTCTCATAAGAATACGCCTAATTTTTTTTAAAATTTTAATTTAGTATACAATATTTACATTGCGCGCACAATCAGATTCACACTAAGCTGCATCTTTACTATTAAAATATATATAAAAAAAAAACATAGTATTTAAAAAGATCTCAATATTTCAGACTTTCAGTTTGTTGAAGCTTTAATTTAATTGCATAAAGGTTACAGATTATAAATATATGTGTGAAATATTAAACCTTAATGGTTATTACTAACGAGCTATATCAACATGAGAATTCAAAACAATTAGAATATATATATAATAGATATTATAATATTATATAGATATAATATATTATATATATATATATTTTTTTAAATATATATATATATCATTTTCATTACGGCTGATGTTCAGGAAGGAAAAATTATTTTTTGAAAAAATAACATCATGCTTTATAATTTGATAAATCAAGTGTGTGAAATTGTTTTTATGCTTAAAACCATTATCATAATCATAAAACTTTTCTGCGTTAAGTTTTATTTTTGTTTGTTGTGAGAGTCTTTATGATTTTGAATAATTTAATAAATAAATAAATTAATACTAAAAATTATTATTGTCAAATTAAGATAGATACGAAGTTATATATTGATGTTATTCACAAGTATTCTTTATACAGGTAATTGTATTAGATATAACATTCTCTAATATATTTTTATAATATTTTTTCTAATTAGTTGATTTGATTTATCAATAAATTATCGGGCAACGCTCTCGAACACGTATACTAGTTTATCATAACATTAAATAAAACTAAAAAAAAAATAAAAATATAGTAGTAAAAGAAATTAGACTATTTTTATAGCTAAGATGCATTTTTGTTAAAAAAATATTTTGAGAAGTAATTATATCTTATGGGAAACGAGCATTTTATCATATAAAGTTTCCCATTTTATCATATAAAATTGAACTTTTTGGTCTGATTTGAACAATTTTCTTTTTATATATTTTTGAGTGTAGTAATTTCTTAACTGATATAAAAGGAACATCTCGATTTTTTTTCATCTGAAAGCAAGCGGAAACTTGATCATAATGCATTGCTTAAACTTGTTTATGGTCTCTTTCCTGATGACACAGGCACAAGTATGACATGATGGGTGAGGGAGTACTTTTTTACAAACAATATGTGGATTCTATTTTCTTATTTACATTATTATTTCTTTTCGACTTTTACTTAATTTTTATGAATTATTTGGGTCCTATTCTTCTTATTTTGCATTAGTATTCTCTTTCCCTTGCGTAATTCTTTCAAATAAACCTCTTAGTGCGATTGAATATTTTTAAGGAAAAACTTCATTTTATATAAATAGCAAATCTTGAACAATGATGGGAGGAAAATCCAATCAACAGACAACCAATCACTCAAATTTATTTCAATTCAGTTTTGCTTAACAAGATTCCTTGTTTTTCTACCATTAATTAGCTTAATGAGGTTCGTAGCCTGGGGAAAAAGTTTTGGATAGGGTTGTGTGGAAGTAGTAGTAAAAAATGTTTTTGTTTTTTCAATTTATTGGGACACATTTTGTTTTTATAGTCAAATAGTGTAAAGTTTGATGGAAATTGGCCATGAAAATTTTCAAAAAATATTTTAAAAAGAATATATATATATATATATATATATATATATATATATATATATATATATTCTATATATATATATATATAGATAAGATAGATAGATAGATATAAATTATTGTAACAATTAGTATAAGTCACAATAATTGACAAATTAAAAAAAATTATAAAAGATATATGAAGATTGTCTGTCAAAGATAGATAGTTTATTTAAATCTTTAAATCTGAAATGTGTCATATCAATTTAGACGGATGAAATATTAAATTTATAAGTTAGTCAAATATTATAAAAAACATTCTATAAAAAAAAGATCCTTACAAAATAAAGAAAATGGTAATGAAAGTTGGCAAAAAAACAGAGAGTAAAAGAGCACTTATTTTATTAGAAAATATTTTTCAACCGAACACACCCTTAGTCTTAATGCTCTTTATCTAATAAAAAATGTTGTTTAATGTATGAACGTGATTTTGGACAACGAAACTGGGATAAAGCTTTACTTTGATTTCATGTGTATATGTTACAAACCATTAGGTATATTGCGTATAACTAAACATAAATTTTGTTTTGCTCATATATTATAACATTTTGTTGAAATTAAAGAGATGTTGATAGATAGTGAGTGTGAATGAGTTTTTCGGTGCAAAAGTTAGAGTAGTTTGAATGGATAACATTAGGTAGTAGAAGGTGAGTCAGTACCACATGTGATTCTTATATTCACTGATTGACTTGTCTCAAAACTTGTCAAACTTTGAATAAAAACCATCCCCACACATCTGAATTTATTTTATCTAAAATTCATTAAAACTATGTTTGCAAGGGACCATCTCTCCTATTTCTTGATTTTTTACCCAAAGGTTTAGTTACATTTCCATCATGGGTAATTTGAGCATGGATGTTGAAACTAGAGGCCGGGCCTTTTAAAAGATGCAATTGTCATTATTTTTTTTTATTTGTTTTATTGTTTAAAATCGAATAAAATTATATTGTTTCTTAATTATGATTTTTGATTATATTTAACATATCAATTATCTTTCTGAATTTTGTTTTCATGATAAAACAACATAACAACCCATTTTTATGAGCTAATATTGTTTATTAGTGTAGAACATAAATTTTGTTGAATTCAATTCGTATAAAAATTGGATTAAAATTTACATGCATTTGAGTTGAATATTTAATTTGAACTTCACAAATAAATAAACTTAGTTGAAACTCAATTTCATCCTAAGGTTTAAGCTCACTTCACTTATCAAGGTGACTTGACATTCCAATCAAGTTTGAAACCAACAAGAGGATCTCATTTGTTCAAATGATGTGGTAATCCACTTCAAAGCTCAACAATCAATAAAAAGCTACATTATCACATAATATTTGTAATAAACTTGATGACTTTCATCAACCAATTAAAATAAGAAACCAATCAAAAGAAGGTATAAGAGTTCATTCATATTTGGGGTGCCTCTCTTATACAACTATAAATATGAGGGTTGCATAACTTTTTGTAGGAAAAATAACTTGTATCGATACCTTTTAATAAATAATTAATTATTTTAGTGACATTTTATTTATTAAAATTTATAGCAATACATAGCAATATATGTTAAAATCTAAAAATGGTATGTATTTAAGTGAATTATATATATTACATATATATAATATACACACACAACATATATATATATATGTGTGTGTGTGTGGTATATATTGTGGTGTATATATAAATATAAAATAGTATATATCACACACACACACACAGTATATATTACGTAGTGTATGTACGATTACGTATGTATGTATGTATGTAATGTTTTTAAAAAGGTTAAGTCATCGACAACCCCTTAAAGTTGTCCGCAGAATTAACTTAAACACCTCAACTAGGACATATACATATTGAACACCTAAATTCTTCAAATATCTGTTAGTGTGCGAAATAAAGTGTATTGCCATGTACTTAGCACGTGAAAAATAGAGTAAAATATTATTTTTTATCTTTTTTGTTAACCTGATTCCTATTTTTCAATAGTTGACATGCATTACTAAAGAATTAAAAAAGAAAGGAGGGAGGATGGGAAAGAGGGGGGTTTTTTTAATTTCTTCATACCAAACCCCACCCCCACCACCACCCACACCCATTACCCATGCACCAGTGGTTATCTTCTTCTCCACCATTCTAATGATTTTAAATCTTAGCGTTTTTTTTCATCCACTTTTTTTCTTCATTTTTTGTAATATAAATTTGCTAATTTAATATGTTAGAAGAAGAAAATTTTTGAATACTGGAGTTAAAAATTGATCGATATTCGTCCATCTCTATTTCAATCACTCCGATTGAACAAACATCACCACTCATTACACTTATTAAAGATGATATTAAGAAATTCAAGATACTTTCAATTTTTCTTCGTCACGAATTTTAAAAATAATTTAGTGACGTTTATTTATTTTCACAAAAAACTCAAACAAATGGTGAATAACGGATCTAGAAGAATGAATTTGAGCGGGGGAATTTTTAGTTTTGTTATATTAGTTAACAATAGAGGAATTGATGGTGACTGCAGGGCACAGGGTAAAAGGAAGAAGAAAGGTAAAAGGGGTTAATGTGGGGGTGGGGAGGAAGATTGTTTCTTTTTTTAAAATTACTTTGTGATTGATAAATAAAGGCTGATGATGAAAAGATTTTTCAGTTTTTAAAAATTAAAAAATATATTATTGCTAGGAACTGGGGGACCATTGTGCCAAGTGTCCTTTTTTAGTTGTCTTGTTTGTAGATGATTGCGGTGGAATTACAGCAAACAACAATTGTAAAAGAAATTTTCGTTTTTTTATGTTCATAAAGATACATATTCTTTCATATTAAAGTTTCTAATAGGTATAGTCTTATTGGGGTGTCTAAATGAATTATGCGGACAAATTAAGGGGTTGTCGCTTGAACTTTTAAACCTTTTAAAAATTATAATTATGTTTGTCGATGAGAAATTTACACATTGTATTATTGTATATAAAAAGTTGTGTGACCAAATATCTATTACGGCATCAAGAAAAACTTTGTATTATATATGGAAATATAATTATTACTTTGCCAATATGATTAAAATTGCATAATTTTGTAACTCTATGAAAAATAATTTTCCCCCAATTTGAAAAAACATTTATTGCTATAAATGGTTAAATATTTTAAAATAGTATATCTTAGTAAGTTTTCCATTTTTGAGGACATTTGTTAAGCATTGAATCAAGCTACCACATGAACTTAAATAATTCTTCAAAAGTGTGATCACGAAATTCTTTTTCGCCAATAGCATGAAGATGAAGTGTTGCCCGACGTTTTCAAAGATCTAAATCATCCTACATTCGATAAATACAATATTGTCAGGCCTCGGATCATGAAAAATATTAAGAGAGAAGAATCAAAAGAAAGACAAAATTGTACTCATGAAGATTCATCAATAAATTAAGAGAACAACGGAATTGTACTCACGAAGATTCATCAGTAAAATTACTTTTTTTAAGATATATTTTGATTGAAGTTAATTTTAAGCACTACAAAAATTTATTTTGAACAAATTTGACACACCTAGTGGGACCAGTTCTTCTCTTTATCTCTTCAACCTAAAAAAAATACAAATCCAATTGTTGTAGTGGACTTCGAAAAATCAACGATGTTTCATGCAAGGACTCTACTACTGCCACATTGTCTAAGATCAATCTTGTTGGACCCATCATATGACGTAAATTAAAAGTAGTGACTAGGATGGATCTAAATACTTTACCTCTTTGGAGGTGTTAAAAAAAATATATATTCCAGATAACAATGTAAGCAAGATCACTAGGGTAGCCTTGCATCTATGTTGTTTGAAGAACTTTTTCATATTGGCTTCAACTTTGGTGAATTTGAGGGTTCAAAGAACTCTCGATCTCAAAGGAATATCAACACCTTGATTGTAACATCTCATAACTTGAAATAGCTAAGAAACTAAAAATAATCACTTCTGGAAAGAAAGGGGAAAATTTGAAAAATAACTCTAAGTTTAAGCAGTGAATTTTGGTCATTTTCAAATGGTTATCACTTCTAGCTCATGATGAGTTAGAGCTAGTTTTTGATATGATTGGAAAGGAATTGGAGATGTCTTGCCGTTGAGTTTGCGCATTTTCGATATCATATGAGGGAGATATGTCTATTGGAAGTTGAGAAGGACAAACTAGACTTTTCACCACATATTTTCCTAACAAGTTTAGGGGTTTATTAGGGGTAAAAATAAGCCTCAAGTAATTTTTCAAAAATTAAATTCACGCTTAGGGCTTGGAGAAGAGAGAAAACAAGAAGAGAAGGGAGAAAGTCAAGAATTCGCTAAGAACTTCAGGTGGATTTCGTCGGGAGTATTCTCTATGAAGGTATGTGAGATATTTTGTGTTGGGTTAATTCAGCGACACACCAATTTATTTCAATTCAGAGACTTATGAGATGTTTACATGTTAAAATTTGAAGTTCCTGAAGAAAATTGTCAAATTTTCGTTGATTAAATTCTTGGATGTCTATTGTTGTTTGATTCTTTTTTCTCCGATTTTTTTGAGTAGAATCCAGTGGTTATTTAGGGTAACAATAGTCCCAAGTGTTTGGTGAAATAATTAGGAGGTTTGGAGGGTTTGGAGATGAAAAACGAGTTGAAAATATTCGTCAGACGCACCTGGGCAAGGTCAGGTGCGTCGCGCTTGCAGTGCACCAAAAATTTGCCTCCGTTACTTAGGACCAGGCGCATCGCGTCACCAAGGCGCCAGAACCAAGCCTTAGTCAATAGAGGCGGTGCGGCGCGCCCCAAACGTGCCTGGATCGGTGTTTTTCGCCCAATTTTTGTCGTTTAGCCCTTTTAACTCCTTCTATGGTATATAAATACCTTCTAATGATTCCAATTACTTCAATAATTTCTAAACACCTAGAAACAATCAAAGCTCTCAAATCATAACCTTGCATTTTTAATCCAATTCAAGAAAAGTTAAGATCAAAGTCAAAGAAATTAAAAGTCAAGTATAAAGTGAAGAAGCAAGTCAAAGCAAAGTTCTTAAAAGGTTGCCGAAGAGTCTTTGTAAAGTTTTTACTTCGTTTTAAGGCTCAAGTTTTCCAGATAAAGCGAAGAGTAAAAATGTTGAAGTCTTTCCTTCAAAAGTTATAAGGGAACTAAGTATTCCCTAAGAATGGATCTAATACTCAAGTTTCAAGTTAAGCAATGAGTAAAGAATTGAGGTCATTTCTTAAAAGTTATAAAGGAACTTAGTATTCCTTAGAAAGTTTATAAATGTTTTCACATTTAAGTTAAGAGGAAACTAAGATTTCTCAAAAGAGATTTGAACAGGAAAAGGGAACATTGATTCCAAGAGAGCTTTTTAAAGCTAAGTGTTGAACAATTATTTCAACCCAGAGAGAAAAAGTTTTTTTTTTTTGAAAATGAGCTAAAGTATGTTTTGGGAGTAGTATTAAGCACCGATGTGGGGATGAGATTTCATATTAACTCAAGTCTCATGAAAACCATATAGCCATCATGGCTACTAATGAGTCATACTTTTAGATTATCACGTAAGTTAAGCTAGTAGATTCACTACGTTAAGGAGTTCTATGTAACGGCAAAGTATAGGACAGTTGTGGCAGAATAGGTTTCTCATTAATATGTTCTTGCGCGTGTTTCAGATCATCATGCCACCACGAAGAGAAGCAAGAGGTCGTCCAGTCAGAAGGAATATTGAGGAACCAGAGGTACCTATGTACTAAATGTGTAACCTCAAGGAGAAGTCACCAATGCTAAATTGCGTGAGGATATCGAGATGTTAAGCCAAGCGGTGAATAAACAAGTCGTGAAACAAAGAGAAACTCGACAAGAAGAGGCTGACACCTTGAGCATTCATGAATTCTTGAGAACGAATCCTCCTAGTTTCACCGGTTTGAGCACTACTAAGGATCCAAAGAATTTTGTGAGGTGCTAAAGAAGGTTTTCGATGTGATGCATGTCATCTACACTAAAAAAGTTGAACTAGATGCATATCAACTTAAGAATGTGGCTAGGACTTGGTTTGATCAGTGGAAGGAGGGAAGAGATGTGGATGCACCACGTTCGAGTTGAGATTTCTTTGAAGAATCTTTCTTGGTGAATTTCTTTCTTCGAGAACTGAAAGAGGAAAAGTTATGGGAGTTCCTTTACACGGAAAAATAGAATCTTTGCAGTATTCACGAGTATGGGTTAAAGTTCCACCCCCAATGTCCACTATGAGCCCAATGAAGCTTGTTTGCGCTGGCTTGGATCGTATGCTTCAGAAAAGAGGGGCCTGAGTTGACAATGCAAATAAGCGACATGGACATATCCAGGTTCATGTTTATGTGTAGAGGTTTTGAAGAGAGGAGAAGTTGGGGACAGGAAGAGTATAGGATCAAGAAAAGAAATCTAAGGACTGGGAATGACCAGGGCAGCAGATAGGGTGGTCCGAGTCGGTCACGGATTTAAGAAAAAAAAGGGTCATGGCACATCATCTTCTAGTGCTCCTGCACCCAGAAACAAAGGTGAACATCATGCTAGAATTCGCAGAATTTAAAAGATAGACCAGCACAGTCTCAAGGAAATGTGGCACAGGGAAAAAGTTGGGCTTGTGCATGTACTAAGTGTGGTAGAACTCACCTAGGTAAGTGTGTTGATGGCTAGAAACTTGGGGCATTTCTTTCTTCAAGTGTTGTCAAAAGGGTCACTTCATGAGAGAGTGCCCTACGAACAAGAAAGCTAGTGGAAAATCCAGGCAACAGAGCTAATCCTCATTAGTTGCTCCACAGACGGGCTTACACCTAGAGGATTCCACTTCTGGTATGTCATAGGGGGAGAGAGAACAGCCTCTATGTCATCATTAGCCGCAAGAGCAAGAGAACTCCCAAATGTTAATCACTAGTATGATCAAAGTCTTTACTTTAAGTTATGCTTTGCTGACCCAAGAGCAAGTTTGTCATTTTGTAATCCTTATGTGCACACAAGTTGAATGAGGACTTCTTCCTAGAAAAACTTGGGTGTGAACCTTTTTGTGTTTCTTACACATGTTGGAGAGTCGATTATAGCTGAAGAGTCGTATCGTATTGTCATATTTCTAATCTATCACAAGAACAAACATTGGAACGACATAATGGAGTTAGAAATGGTAGATTTTGGATGCATTCTAGGTATAGACTGGCTTCTGTATGTTATGCATTAGTAGAAATCGAAGTTCTCAATTTCAGTTCTTGAGCCCAGTCTAGAGAGAGTAGTAGTTCAGCAATGCCAGGGTAGTTTCATTTCGACCTTAAGACGAGGAAGTTCGTTTCAAAGGGATGTTATCTATCATTAGTCAGAGGTTAATGACTCTAAAATGCTGTTGAAGTACCTTTTCCATTCAGTCGATTTTAAGCAAAAGGAGTTTCCAAAAGTTTTTCTGATATCACCCGGAGGTTTCTCCTGAGAGAGCAATAGACTTGGCATAAGACATCATTCCAGGATATAGTCGTATCTCTATCCGCCATATAGAATGGCACTAGCAGAGTAAAAAGAGTTGAAAGAACATGAAAGATCTGGTAGATAAGTGTTTTCATTCGGACAAGTTCTCACCCTTGGGGAGCCTCTAATCTTGTTTGTAAAGAAATAAAAATGGTTCCCTAGGATGGTATATAGACCACCGTCACGAAATAAGTTACCATCTTAACATAATATCCTTTCCAAGGAGTAGATTATATTTGATCCACTTCAGGGTTGCCACTATTCTCAAAAATTAATCTCAGATTCTGTCTACTAATCAGTTAAAAGGTTAGGGAATGGACATTCTAAAGATAGCTTTTTTAGACAAGGGGTATGAGCATATGCGTTTTGGTAATGTCTTTGGGTTGACCAATGCACCAATAGGTTCATGGATCTATAGATAGGAGTCTTCAAGCCTTATTTTTAGATATGGGTTTTGTTTCTCATCAGTGAGAAATACGTAAAACTATTCAAGGAAGGAATGAGAAGATCATTTTAGCCACCTCGGGATAGTCCTTCAGACTTTGGAAGACAAAGAGATTTCAGTTCTCTAAGTGTGAGTTTTGGCTTAAGTTGGTGGCATCTTGGGCCACATAGTTTTGCTGATTGGGTTAGTTGATACCAAAGATAGAAGAAGTTCAGAGTTGGCCTAGACCCATCTGTTCTACAACGGATATTAGAGTTTCTTGGGTTTCCTGGATTACTATAGAAGGTTTATAGGGGTTTTCATCTATCTCGTCTCCTTAACAAAGTTACTCAGAAGACAGTTAAATTTCAATGGTCTGAAGATACTGTGAGAGAAAAACTTTCAAGAGTGAAGAAGAAGTTGAATAACTGCCCCTAGTCTGACTTTACCAGGGTCGCAAGGTATTGTTTGTTATTGTGTTCATCTAGAGTTGTGTTGGGTTGTGTTCTAATGCAGAATGGTAAAGCTCTAGTTATGCTCCAGACAATGAAGCGGAATAAGCGGAAATACCCAACCCATGACTTAGAGTTGGCGTGATAGTATTAGCCTTGAATTAAGTGTCCACTATTGGTATGGTGTTCATGTCGATATTATTCATTGATTCATAAGGCCTACACTAATGTTCCTTAAGAAAGAGCTTAATCTCAGATAGAGAAGGTGGTTAGAATTACTCAAGGATTATACATTGAGTATTCTTTTACCACACAGGTAAGGCTAATGTGAATTGTTGGTTCCCTAAGCCGGTTGTCATGGGACATACCGCCAGATGATGAGGGGAAGAAAAAGGAGGCATTAGCCAAGAGTGCAAAGGGACTTGCACGCCTGGAGTCAAAAAAATTATGGATTTCCACAGAAGGGAGGAATAGTGGTGACTAATGGAGCTGAGTAGTTTACTAGGCGAGAGCGGAAAGAAAAGCACGGACCAACACCCCCATTTCACTTGATTGAAAGCAAATGTCAAAGCAAGAGTATTGCTTTTTGAAAAAGGGGAGTTGGTGTGCGAAGTGCAAGACAGGTAGATTAGTGTACCTTAGGGTGATGGATTCCAAGAGAGAGAGGATCACGAATGGAGGGATCACTAGCTCCAGATATTCCATTCATATGGGTTCCCATAAGATGTACAACGACTTGAGAGGTATATTAGTGTGAAGGTATGCAGATAGGCATTGCTGAGTTTGTTGCCAAGTGCCCGAATTGCCAGCAAGTGAAAGTAGAACACCTAAGACTGGAGAGTTGGCTCAGAATATAGAACTTCCGAAATGGAAGTGTCAGATGATCAAAATGCAAGTCATCACAGGCTTGCCAAGGTCTCGCAGGAAGCATGATTCAATTTAAGTGATTGTAGATAGAATGACCAAATAAGCCCATTTTTTGTCGGTAAAGACCACACATTCGGCAGGGGATTATGAAAAGTTATACATTCAAGAGGTGGTGAGACTTCATGGAGTACCAATTTTGATTATTTCAGATAGAGGCGCACAATTTACTGCTTAGTTTTGGAAGTCTTTCCAACAAGGTTTGTGTTCAAATGTGAACTTAAGCACTGTTTTTCATCCTTAGACGGATGGGCAAATGAAGCGTACTATTCAGACCTTAGAAGATATGTTGAGGGATTGCATGATTTATTTCAAGGGAAATCGTTGATGATTACTCTTCCCTTCTCCTTAAGTGGCTTGGATGAGTAATATTGAGTCATAAAAATAATCCCAATGGCGATATACAAAAATGTATTTAGTAGAAAAGAAGATGCCAGATTTCTATTGAGTTGTTGATGTTGGTGAAGCAGGGTTGAGAGGATCAATGCTAGTTCACCAAGCCATGGAGAAGTGACGGTTGATTCAGAGAGATTGAAAAATGGCATAGAGTCGTCAAAAAAAGTCCTACACAAAGAGTTAGGAGGAAAGTGGCGTTGGAGTTTTGTAGGGATGATGATTGTACCTAAAATTTTCACCCATGAAGGGTGTTATGAGGTTTGGTAATAAAGTAAAACTTAGTCCCTGGTATATCGGACCTTATAGAATATCAAAGAGAATTGTCAATGTAGCTTATGAGTTAGAGCTACCACAAGAGTTAGAAGAAGTTCATCCACTATTTCATGTCTCCATGTTGAAAAAGTGCATGGGTTATCCTTCATTTATTGTACCAACTACAAATGTTGGGATTAAGGATATATTATACTATTAAGAGATTCCGGTTCAGATTATAGATCGCCAAGTTCGCAAGTTTAGAACAAAGTAGTTTGCATAAGTCAAGGTCCTGTGAAGGAACCAATTTGTTGAAAACGCGACTTGGGAAGCTGAAGAGGATATGAATAGATATCCACATCTCTTTGAACCATGAGAGAATGCAGATTAAGGTACTAATTCTTTTCTTAATGTACGTTATACAAACTAGAGTTAAAATGGTGTTACTTGACTTTGATTTGTTCGAGTGTTAACTTGAGGGCTTTTATTAGTTAGTGAAAGGAAATCTCATTCGAGGAAGAAGAGTTTCCCAAGGGGGATATTTTAACATTACTTAAACTCAAGTAGATAAGAATAAGCTAGAAACTAAAAAATAATCACTTTGGAAAGAAAGAAAAAATCTGGGAAAATAAGTTCTAGTTTAAGATGTTAGTTTTGGTCATTTTCAAAAGGCATCAAATTTTCTAGGCTCAAGAGGAGTTAGAGGTTATTTTTCATGATTGGTTGTAAGCCCTTGGAGAGATATTGTTCAAACGCTCTGTTAGACTTTGTTGCATTCTTGATATGTTATTGAGGGATGTGATATTTCTTCGGAAAGTTGGGATCTGAAGTAAGGAAGGAAAGTCCAAGAATGGGATTAAAGCAAAGGTAAACTTAGTCTTTTCACCACTTATTTTCCTAATTCGTTTTAGGGGTATAAGGGGTAAGGATATAATCTTGAGTAAATTTTGGAAAATAAAATTAAATATTAGGGCTGGAGTAGAGAGAAAGGAAGAATAGAAGGGAGAAAAGTTTCAAGATCGCCCAAGAAAGTCAAGAAATTTGGGAGATTTCAATCGGGGCGGGTGATTTTTTGTGCCTACTCAAGTATGTGGATCTCTTTGTTGGGAGTTCACCAACACACCAATTTGTTTCAATTCAGATTACTTATGAGATGTGACTACATGTTAAAAGTTAAAGTTCTGAAGGAAAAAAGATTGAATTCTTATCGATTGAATTGTTGGTTGCCTATAGTGGTTTGATTAAGAAAAATATTGAATTTTTAACGATTGAATTGTTGGTTAACACTAGTTTTTTTATTCTTGTTTTCTGATTTGTTTTTGAGTTTAATCCAACGGATAATGAGGGTATCAATAGTCCCAAGTGTTTGGTGAAAGAATTATGGAGGTTTGTATATGAAAAATGAGTTGAAAAAAATTTGTCAAACGCACCTTGGCAAAACTAGAAAATGGCCTCAATTACTTCGGGCCTGGAGCGGTGCACCACCAGTGCGCCAGAACCAAGCCTCTGTGAATTGAGGTTGGCGAGGCGCGCCCCAAACGTGCTGGATCGGTGTTTTTTGCCCAGTTTTTGTAGTTTAGCCCTTTTAAGTCTTCCTAAGATATTAACACCTTCCAATGATTGTAATTACTTAAAATGATTTTTAAACACCTAAAAATCATCAAAGAACTCAAATCATAACCTTGAATCCATAATCTAATTCAAGGAAAGTTGAGATCAAAGTCAAAGAAAGTTAAGAGTCAAGTCTCGAGTTAAGAAGTATGTCAAATAAAAATTCTTAAAGGTTTTCAAGAGTTCTTTTTACTAAGCGTTTATTTTTAAAACTTCGTTTTTAAGGATCAGGTTTCAACGGATTAAAAGCCAAAGAGTTAAAAATGCTTGGAAGTCTTTCCTTCAAAAGTTATACGGGAACTGAGTTTTCCCTAAGAGGGAATTTAAGACTCAGTTTCAAGTTAAGCAAAGGAGTAAAGAGTGAGGTCATTTCAAAAGTTATAAGGGAAAACTACGTATTCCCTAGGAAAGGTTTATAAAATGTTTTCACATTTAAGTTAAGAGGGAGAAACTAGATTTCCTATAAAAGAGCTTGTGGAAACAAAGAAAGGGAACATTGATTCGGGAGGAGATTTTAAAGTTAAGTGTTGAAAAAGTATCTAACCCAAAAATAAAGGAAAGTTGTTGTTAAGACATGATCTAAAGTATGTTGGGAGTACAATTGAGCAGCGATGTGGGGATGAGAGTTCACATTAACTCAAGTCTCTTTAAAAAACAGGTAGTCATCATGGCTATTAACGGTCATATTTTTTAGATGATCACATAATTTAAGCTAGTGGATCCACTAAGTTAAGGAGTTCTATGCCACGACAAAGTACAGGACATTTCTAGCAAAGTGGGAAAAAAGACGTTTGTTCCCACTTAGGCTTCATAAGGGGTGTCAGTTAGAGATATCCATTGAAACTATATTACTTTTATATATAAGTTAAAAGTTTAGTTTGTATTAATTTTTCTTTAATGAAATCGTGTTACACTATTTTAAAATCTTTATATATATTGCATGTGTCATTATTAACTATATATTAAGTTAGCATTCATGAGTGAGCCAAAGCCTAGGTAGTATTTTTCTTATTCCTTCTTTAGCTGAAGTTGTTGGTTAAGATTTCCAACCCTGCTACCCGTTCATTCATGTACGAATTGTCAGTGGCCTGCATTGTATTATGATGCAGTGCAGGTAACTAGGATCAGCATCCAGCGCCTCGTTGATACTATTTGAGCACTCACAGTCAGTGGTCAATTCGAATGGAGGCTGACCACTGATCCCACTCTGGCCTCGCGGGGCGGGCCCCTGAGCCTTCTTGCATTCCAGTGGACTCTTTTATTACTTTCCAGTCATTACTTATAAAATATTGTGGGGTCTGTCCCAACATTCATCTTAGTGTGATAGAGGCTTCATAGATAGATAGTTTAGTTCTGATTCTCTTTTTATTGGTATTTCAGATGTTCTATTATGAGATTTAGGGGTCACTTTGGTCAAGGAATTTATTTTAAGTTATTTCTGTGAAAATGTTTCTTGTTTTATATTGATTTAATCCTTCCACAGAGTTAAGTAAGCCAGACCAAGGGTTCACTCAAGGCCAGTAATGTTCATTTGGGTACCGACCACATCCAGGGTGTAGAATCTGGGAGTGACATTGATAGTTGACGCAACTGACATGAACAAGAAGTTTTCAATGATGGAACAAATCATTGAGACCTGAAGAAGTCTATTGATGAGAAAAGTCTTTAAATCTCTCAACTTATGAATAAAATAGAGTTCTTCGCTCTAGAGAGTCGGGTCATTTTTCTTCTTGTCCACCTATGTTTGTTCTGTTAAATAAGCATGTTGAGGAGTCACATGGTAAGACTAAATTTCAAACAGAGAAAGAATTTGCTTTAGTTACAACTCTATATATTCAATAACGGCAAAACATGATAATAAATACTATAAGGGTCAATGTGTGGAGCACCAAAAAATTCATTATATTACTTCAAACCTTATAGAAAATAACTTGAGTATCTACCCATGCATATGAACTATCAAACACCTAAACTACAATAATTTGATGGCAAAGGAAGCTCAAGGCAACAAAAAACTTTTATTGAAACTTCTAGCAATGCTGAAATACATGATGACATATTGGCAAGAAAATATTTTCTTTCATTGAAGGGGAATGTATATGATTGGTATATCACCATGGAAACAGGGTGTCCTGATAGTTGGGGCGCAAATAAAAAGTAGTTTCTTAATAACTTGTTAAGCAACTATTGTGCAATAATAATGGTGGAATTCATAAGAATAAACAAAGTAAGAAAGAGAATGTAGTGAATTACATCAATCCTTGTTAAATTCTCAACGTAGATTGAAAAGAACAACTTTTAAAAACTTTATAGTTGAAATTTGTATTCATGGAAGGCATTAGGAACTAGTGTATATCCTCTCATGGATTAAGCATCACACTTTTGAAGAAATAGAGTTGAGCTTTTAAGTTAGAAATAATTAATTTTTTTATTCAAGAAAAAAAGTTGTAAAAGTTAAAAAAAAGTCCCAACTAGGAAACTCGTGGTGATAACTGTGGCTGTTCTAGGAAGACATCCACAAGAACAAAAGTTAACAAAAAATAAACACCCTAAAACAAACTTAAGGTGAAACTAGACTTCACATGTATCTTGAGGAAATTTTATTGTTTTAAAAGGTTAAAAATGAGTTGGCAGCAAAGGTCTATAAAGTTTTTGTAAATGTTTGGAGGTCAAAACGTCCAAGAACAATACATGACGTTCGGAAGGTGTTGCCTTAGAAAATTGCTTGTGCGTCTTAGTGCGTTTTAGTGAATTTCACGTGTTCGTTTTTTGATTGAATTGAATGTGGGATGTTACTAATACCATATGGGACTTCGATAGGGGTTTAATTCAGGGTACAACTCCAACTAGGACCCACGACGAGGTTCCTAGAAGGAGGAACCATAGAAAGACTTAGCAACCAAGCTGCCAAGATAGGCCCAATCGACGCCCTAGCATTGACGGACCGTAGTACTGATGACGGGCCGTCGTTTGAGGGCGTAGATCCACCCTTAGTGGTGGGAGCTTAACCCTCTTATGGAAAGACTCAGTCCCAATCAACTCCCTAGTAGGATGGGCCGTCGACCAGACGACGCCCCGCAGCTAGTGGTCGTCGATGGGTCACTGTAAGCTGTCATGTTTTTCTGCCTTGGCTCGGGGTGTTTTGTAAATTCAACCCAAGTATTTTGGGAACCTAGGATGATGTTTTTAGCGTTTTTTAAGTAAACTAAATTTATTTTAAGTCCTAGACCTAGACAAGACCCCTCATTTCAAATATACAAACTCTCTCTCTAAAGAAAGACAATCTCAAAACTCTATAGAAGCTAGAACTCAAAAAAGATATAGGAGGGCTGGTTGTGGACGTTTCTTAATCAAAATTTCGTGGGTTTACTTCTCTTTGAGGTATGTTAGTCATCCTTGAACTCTCTTCCGTTCAAGGAGTCATTTCTAAAAGATTTCAAAAAGGGTTTTCAAACTCTATCTTTGACTCTAAGCATGGGTCTTCATATAAAAATGTTTTAGTGATTCAAATGTGTTGTTTTTAGTGTTAGTTGGAGATTTTAACATCAAAATCCTAATGAACCCATGCTCATGCATATTTCTAACTTTTAGCTTAAGAAATGGGTTTAACGAACATCATTTTGTAGTGTTTGAACTATGGTTTCCTTATGATGATATTGTGGTTTAGCTACTTACCCTAATGGCTATTTTACGATAAACTGTGGAGAAATGGTGAATAGGTGGTGATTAGTGGCATGAATACTAAGTTGGTTATGTTTTAAATTTATGTGAATGCTTCTTGAGTTGTATGGTCCACCTTTGGTGGCGGTGTTTACTTGATGTTCTTGAGTATATTGTATTTGTATGTGTATTGTGAGTGTGTCCTTTAAGGCTTAAGTAAAGTGGAAATAATGATGTTATTGTTGATATGTCTTGTGAAACTTAAATTATATGACTTGTTTACATTATGTATGTATAAAGTATGTGTATTTGTTGAGCATGCTAGTATGTGAGATATGATGAATGAAGGTGTAAGCATGTCTAGAATTCAATGTTAATGAAATGGTGATTATATGCAAGGTGTGCTCACATGTGCACACACATACTCACACTTGAATGAATGATTGAACCTAATTAATGTGAGTTTTAGAGTGAATACTCTTCATGAGTTGAGATGAAGTGTTCAGTAGGAATTTCACTATTCTCCCAAGAGCTTTCTAAGATTGGTCGGAGGATGGATACCCTTCGTGAGTTGAGTTGTGGTGTCCACTAGTTGTCCTTAACCTCTAATAATGAATGTTTAGGACTCTGTAGGGAGTTATGCTTAGCACCAAGAGGATATGAAGAAGGGGTGGTTACACTTCGTGAGTTAAGATATTGTATACCAATGTACCTCTTGAGATGAGTACTCATCGTTAGTAGAGAATAATTTACTTAGTACCAATCTCCTTATCCCATAACTATACGCCCCATATGTGTAGCTATTGGATAAGCCATGTAAAAGCTAAAAGAATGTCCCTACTTTAGGCAAGTGGGGATTCCTTATCCGATAAGGGCTAATATTGGGATTCCATGTCTAGCTCTCATTGTTTATGCAGGTTAAGATAGAACCCACAAAAGAATGAATGAAATAAGTCTCTTAAAAGAGTGTGCTACTTAGGGTAGGTGGTGGTATTGGACGCTATTTATCCATTTCACAAGTAGACATTCTGAAAGGGGAGTCTTGGTGTGTTCTATATGAAGTGTATGAATTAGTAATCATGTGTTGTAAATGAATTTATATGACTTTTAAGGTCTAATGTTAAGAAAGCATGTTAAAGTGAGGTCTTATATGATGGAGTTACCAATGATGAATGTGGTGTGCTTGATCCAAGGGAATCCTTAAGGGGCACTAAGTGGGAGTAGTAGCATGGATGCTACTCTAACATTGCACTTGGTGTAATTTACAAGTCCCATTAGAGTAGGGCACTTATGTGAAGTACTTAATGTATAAATGTTCTTCTAATGTCTAGTTATAGAGTGTGGACTTGTTTCCTATGTGAGATATGCCTATGGTTGGTAGTCTTAAGGATCACTTACGTGTTTATTGAAGGGGGTGTATGGGCGGTTCCTTCATATCTTACCTTAGTGAGTCTTAGGATAACTTGGTTAGGGAAACCTCAAAGGAAATGAGTTCATTCTGTTTGATATGAATGTGTTCACTGTAAAGTTACTTGAGCTTACTGTAAAAATATGTCTTGGTCCTAAAATCATGGGAGTTCCATTGTTTGTGATAGATGATGATTCTTATATTATTTTAATTCTATATTCATTGAAGGTGTGTAAACTTATTGGCACGAAAAGTTCATTTATACAAAAAATTCTCTTTTTCATGTTTTTTGCATTATGTCGTGCTTTTGTACATTGGTTTGTACTAACCCCACATTCTTTTCGATACTATATAAGTATAGATTGAGGAGGCAAGAAGAAGTCTAAAGGCAAAAGCTGGGAATCGGACGCTCTCAAAAGACTTGGTATGTCCTCATAATTATTCGATGACCGAGTCTATGTTGCTTAGTTTCTAATATTTTCGATGACATAGTCGATGTTGCTTAGTTTTTAATATTAAGACTTTTTTTATGTATTTCCTTCAATGTAAAAGGTCGTGCCCCTAAGATATTTATGTCGTGTTTTTAAATTGGCTTGTGACGATGAGACTATTCTTAGTATTTATGAAAGAAGCTTCCTTATTATAAATGTTGTGAAATTTTTAATTCCGCACTCCTTTCATATCTTTGTAATGAACAATAGGTAAGAAGGGCTTGTATAAGGGACCACAATGGGTTCAATTAAGCCTTGTTCGGAACCTAAGGATGCCCCCGTCTTCAGGGTGTACTTGGGGGTTGACAAGCGAAAAAGTTATAAATCAACTAATCGTGGTGAAGAGAAAAATCAAGCAATCAGTGAAGGAGTACAAACAAAGGTGTACATTTTCTAACTTTACGTTTCATTGTTGATTCTGATTAGCTTCTAAACAATATTAAGTCATTTACTCCATGGAACTGTATTAGATGCTTTGTTTTTTCCCTTTTTTTAAAAGTTGAATTTGAAATATTTCGAGGTGCTTTTAACAAATTCAAATACAAATAGTATAAATATAATTTAACGAAATTGATGGGCTCAGTGAAGTAAATAAATCTAATTCTAGGATATTTTTTAGAAGGTGGTTTAATCCATTTAGATTGAAAAATAATTTTGTTACATTAAACGGAAAAGGTTCAACAATGGCTTTAAAGTATTAAAAATGTTCAAAAAAATGACCTAAAATTATTTTAAAATATTTCAAAAATATCCTCCTTCCATCTCTTCAATAATAATTTGGCCCCTCTTCCATTTACAAATTAAAAATATCGTTAACTAGTAGAACTGATTTTCAAAATTTTTCCCCTCCTTCCTATTAGATCGAAAACAATCCTCAAAACATTAAAAATTAAACGCAAAATATGTGAAGGTAAATCTAAATTTTAGTTAGAACTAGGAAAACAATTTTTCTATATATTGGACATGAGTTACATAAGTTCAAATTTTAAATAAATTGGATTTCTATTCCAAAACATTGAATTATTATTTCAACCATTCTTTGTAATTCAAATGAAAATAAAATAAATAAATTGATTTAATAAGGTAATCTATCAGATCACTATAACGGCCATGAAACTGATATAGTAGAAGCTCCATAGATGTAAAATTTTCCCTATGGAGGGGTGACATCAAACTAAATCAAATTCAAAATTTCGTCGTGTCATCATAACTTAAATTGGGAATGTAGTTCAATTTTTTTTCAAGGTTCCACACTATTATAACGAAAAAATTGATCATTGCAATAGATAACAATAAACTCATCATTCGTCCCTGAATGATCTTAAGACTGACAAAAGAAAGAAAGGACAGTCGGAAAAATCAACCACCTAATTTTTACACTGTCAAGAGAGAATTGAATCCTATGTGGACCATAGAAAATTACCACCCTCCGAGCAGCCAGGTATACTAGGGTCTTATTAAGCACTGATTTACGAAAATTATACGAATGAAGCAACAAAATCTGTTTCCATCCACCAATCTAGACTCCGCTATGGAGAGAACGTTTCCTCTATAGAAGTGTAGATGTAGAGGCTACTCAATCTGTGTGATGACGTAAGGGGACTCAAAACAAGAACAAAAGGGAGAGGAACGGGTTTTTCACCCATTCTCCTCAATACTTAAAAATACTCACATTTTTCTCTCCTGATCACTCCATTTTGAATGTCAATACTAAGGTAATAATGATATGCTTACCCTTCTTACTTCAATTTATGCATAGTGATTATCTCATGCTAGAATTTTGTTGAGTAGAATAGAGTTTGAGTTGATTTTTTGAATTTTTGAAAATATGATTCTCATTTGTGAATTTGTTGAAGCATGAAGGCTTTATTTACGTTTAAAATGCCCATATAACATTCTGGATGTAAGATTTATATAATATATGGTTAAAAGAGGATCCAAAATGGGGATGGAAGTTGAAGGGTTGTTATGTTAGAAACCTAGATTCAGAGGAACATTTAATATTGTAATTTACCCCCAATTTTCATCTAGCAAAATAGTAGTTATTTTAGTGTTAGATCAATATGGAAGTTGGATGACACTTAATAGTTTCATCAAGAAAAGTCAATCTCAACCAGCGAAAATAACATAAAACACAAAAAAAGATTAAAAGAAAAACACAAATAACAAAGCGTTCAACTTGTTCATTCTATTAACACCCCAAAATCTGATTGTCACGTGTACAA
The DNA here is from genome assembly GCA_027704765.1 of Solanum habrochaites. Classification (NCBI taxonomy): domain Eukaryota; kingdom Viridiplantae; phylum Streptophyta; class Magnoliopsida; order Solanales; family Solanaceae; genus Solanum; species Solanum habrochaites. Next base: position 82,024 of record JAKWJA010000702.1, read on the forward strand.
GTTCTAATACAAAAAGACCTTTATTTGTCAAAAAAAAACAAGCATAAACAAAAGGAAAAAGAGGGTCCATCAGGATGACAAACATCTACCTCTCAAGTCCTTCAATTAGCATCAGAAAATAGGAGAAGAATAGCAATCATGCTATACTGAGTTCAGAACCTACAGAAGTGTTGAAGTAAGGAGTAAGTACCAACAACAAGGTACCCTGAAAGCAACCTAATAAACAAGACATATAGTTAGAAACTAAATACTCCTATCATCACAACGAACCTTCTCAAACTAAAACTGCACAAAATTAGTGTCAACAACATCAATGTCAAGTAAAGTAACCACACATAACAAGTACATCAATCACAATTAACAAGTAAGTCACACATAAGCATCAAAATTCATTAAATCACAAAAATCAATCTCTTGTCGTGTAAAGGGGGACCTCCTTGTTTATTCGATGCGTAGCAAGTAAGATTATTTTGATTTTAAAAAACTGGTGGGTCGACGGCGACCGCACGGTCACGACGGACCAATCGAGGGCTTCGTTCCAAAACAACGTAAACTCTGAAAATCGGGTATCTGGGACAACTCTCTGAACTTACCCGCCGGAACTGCAGTACAGAACGTCATAGACACGACGGACCGTAACAGACCTTTTTACTGAAATTGAGTTCTCTGAACTTTGTGACGGAGTGCTGGACGGACCGTCAGCAGGTACGATGGGCCGTTCACGACTGTAGCGTTAACCTCGACTGAAGTCGGATTTCGCTGAGAGTTTTTAAGGGGCGTTGTGGACTCATTCATGCTTATAATTATGAATTTGTGGGGTAAGTGTAATAATTATTACTTGGGGGGGTTAAAGGAGAAACCTTGAAATCATAATGGGTTACTTTTATATAATGAATTATATGATAATAGGGTAAAAGAAAAGAATCTAGAAAACAAAAAGAAAAGACAGAGAGGGAAAGAAAACGAGCGAAGAAGAGAGAGAGGAAGAGAAGAACGAGAGAAAAAAAGCAAAAGGCATTGGGGAGATAGCTGGCTTGATCCCGATTCTTCGGTGGAGGTTTAGGTTAGGGTTTATTCTATCTTAGTAAAACTCTTAATAGCGATTGAGATGTAATGAGTGGTATTGTAACGTTTCTATATTATAATTGCGTTGTCTGTTGCATTGATTGTGATATTGAATGTGATGCTTATCATGATGCTACTGGTGAAATCGTTAAAAAACCTTAAACACTCTATTATTGATGATGCCTTTGTATAAAAAAGGCTTTGATTGAACTAAAAGATGAGGTTAATGATCGGGTGGTGTCACGAACCGACACGTAGTATTCAGGGGATCGGGTTGTCCACGAAACCGACAGTAGTATTAGGGGATGGGTTGTCACGAACCGATATGTAGTATTAGGGAATCGGGTGTCACGAAACGACACGTAGTATTAGGGGATCGGAGTCTCACGTTCCCGACAACAAGAGGATATTTAAAGGGAATGCATCGTGAATTATGGTGATATCTAATCTAAAGAAACCTATTCCAACGAGGATGGTGTGGAGGATGCTTGAGTCCTCAGAGGTGCGCTTGATTGTTGTTCCCCATGGTTCTTGTACTCTTTGTTGCTACCTGTTGAGTATGGTGTTGGTGATTTTATTAATATTATTTGATTATATATTGATTTCTATTCTGAGTGGGCCGATGATACCCTACTAGTACGTGTTCCCTTGTACTGACACAATTGCATTTTTCTTCTTGTTAATATGTGGTGCAGCAAAACGTGCCAGCAAACTTCGACATCGTCCGGCAACGCAAGCAGGTCTTCAGCACGTCAAATTAAGGTGAGGTATTATTCCTAGCTCGGGCCGGATTCTATTCTGTCGCGTCTTGATGTGGTCTTCGAAGTTAGACATAGACCATCGTTTTCATATTTTAGTTATTACCCCCCCACCCCATTTCACTGCTCCCCTCAACAGACTCCCCGACGAACATTTCACCCCCCCCCCACCCGCCCCCCCCCCCCCCTACGGCCCGCCCACATAGCCATGTCCCCTTGATTGGTGATGACTTCCCCTAGATTTGGGGATGATAGTTGATAAACTTTGGAAGCTTGTTTTATGGTGATATAATAAGAGTTGAGTCTTCCGCAGTATATTTGTTAGTATGTGTTGAAATGTGGTAAATGTTGGGTTAGATTGGTTGTTCGCTCACATAGTAAGATAGTGTGGGTGCACCCGCGGCTCATTTGGGTCGTTGACAAAGCTTGGTATCAGAGCGTTAGGTTTGTTTGGTCTTCACACAAACGAGTCTAGTTAGAGTCTTTGAGGAACGGTAGGGGGACGCCCTTACTTTTCTTTGAGAGGCTATAGGACTTTAGGAGGATGGAAAATTCTTATTTCTTCCTTTCGTGTATTACTTGTATTCAATTGGTATAAGGTGATTACAAATTGGTATCTGACTCCTCACGCTATTTCGCCAGATGGTCAGAACAGAGCAACGACGGTTGCTCAACACCAGCACGGCAGGACAGGGTGCGTCTAGCCAGCCCACTGGTGGCTGTAGCTCAAGGAGGCAGGAGCAGTGGCCAAGAGGGCAAGTGGAGGTAGAGGTAACAGGAGAAACGCCCTCTAGAGGTTGCAGTACGGACACCTGGTCACTAGTAATAGGGCAGTTGACTCCTCCACCGACTGATTGAGGTAGTGAGAGAAGGGTGAGGAAGGGGAAAAATGAGCAGGTTCAGGATGAGGGATCCACCCAGCCTAACCCCAGAGATGATTATCAAGTCCTTACTTATCTTTAGCGGGTTATCTGATCAAGGCCAGACACTACAGTATTTTCTTGCACCAGCACCTCAGGTTCCAGGAAGTACAAACATGCAGCCGCGTGTGGCTCCCGCATGGATGGCCTTATTGGAAATTCGGCACATTTCTCGATTGGACTGCAGGGTCATACTGACAAGTGATCAGCATGGAACTTTTCACAAAATTCTGAAAGTTGAAAACCTCCAGTATTCAGGGGTTGTATCTGAAGAGGCCTATATGATTTTATGGTTGAGTGTCATGTGAAGTGCTAAATAAGATAAACATGTAGAACGATTCGGGTGGAGTTCGTGACCTATCAGTTTGTTTTAGGGGGATGCCAAAAATGTGGGGCGGGTAGTATATGAGTGTCAAACAGCACAGGCCCACCTATGACTTGGCACATCTCTAGCTTATTTATGGAGAGTATATACCCCGGACTTTGAGGAAGGGAGGGAAGATATAATTCGTGGCCTAGAGCAAGGAAGGGATATCTATTGCTGCGTATTGAGGCTAACTAAATTTCGGTGCACTATCTAGGTCTGCCCACTCAGCTTTGTTCAGCCACAAGAGCGGAGGGATTCGCCGTTTGTAAGGGATTGAGGTCAGATTTGCGGATACAGCTTGCAGGTAGCTGCTGCTAGCAAATCCTTTCAGGAACTGGTTGATTTTGTGATAGCTAGAAGTAGAGAGAGGGGTGAAGCCAGACGACTTCACCATGGAGTACGGTCGACATCTAAAAAGTTCCGTAAGGGAGTGAGTTTAGAGGTTTTACTCCAAAGGGCAGATTTCAGGAGGTGGTTACCGAAACCGCCTATTAAGGTCTCCCGCGGCTGTAGCGGAGGGTCCACCGCAAACAGGACGGTCAACAATTCTCTGAGTTTGGAGGTTATACCCAGGATTCCATCATTCTCAAAGAGACCTATGTTGGACTCCAGAGGAGTGTTATGGAGGGAGAGACTGGAACAATTAGGACGGTTAGTCCAAAACCGAGTTACAGGACCCCAAATAGTTAGAGTCAGAGGGGGGGGGGGGGGTGGTCATGGGAGGAGAGGCCGTCATTCTGGAGGAGGCGGTGAGCCAAGGTGAATAGTGTCACCAAAACCATTCGGGGGCCGGTGGCGGAAAGCTTGGGAACGGGGCGGCGCCAAAACATGATAGGGGCAAGGGAACAGACAGGGTGATAGGGACCCATTGTTTATGCTTTCCCGGGGAGGTATGAGCAGAGACATCTATGCTGTTTGGTGGGGGGGGGGGGGGGGTTGTTATCACAGGTAAATATTTTGGTCTGTGATTGCATGGATCTGTATTATTGATCCTAGGATCCACATTTTCATATGTATCTTCATCATTTGATACTGGTCTTGATTTTACATCGAATGCTTGACATGCCTATTAGTGTTCTAATCCTGTGGTGAGTCTGTGATTCTGGATAGTTGGAAGGTGTTATAGGCCTTGCCTTGTGACTTTTGTAGGGAGCAAACATATGTTAGTTTGATTATCCTAGAACGGTTGATTTTGATGTAATTCTGGGTATGACTTGATTTCCCCAAATTTTGCCAATTATTAGATTTGGAAATGCTAAAAACTGTGACATTGGCCAAGCCCGCGGACAGATCCGCTAGCTGTGGGAGGGTGACTACATTTCCACCCCAGTCAGTATTATCTCGTTTCTTCCGCGATAAGGAGGATGGTTAGTAAAGGTTGTTAGCATTCGTGGCCACCCATCTCAGGATGATGATTACTTCCCAAAGTACCTTTGATTTGAGTCTGATTTTGATAGTCTGTGAGTTTTGGATGTGTTTCCTACAAACCTTCCCGGTATGCCACCGGATAGGGATATCGATTTCGTATCGATCTGGAGTCGTGTAACTCGCCCCATTATCCCCCCTTAGAATGGCTAAAGCTGAGTTAAGGGAGGGTTTAAAGGCCCAACTTCAGAGTTGTTAAGTAAAGGTTTCATTAGACCAAGTGCATTCCCCTTGGGGCGGCTCCTGTTCTTGTGAAAAAAAAAGGAGGAAGCCTTCGGATGTGATTAGACTAAAGGGAGCTGAATACAGGTAACTATAAGAACATTATATCGTATTGTCGAATTGCATGATTGTGTCGATCCGTACAAAGGGGCTTGGTTTATCTCAAAAAATTGCTCTAAGATCGGGTACATCAATTGAAAAATACAAGGCAGCCGATGTGTGCCAAGACTGCTTTTCAAACCAGGGTATGGGCATTACACATCTTAGTAATGTCTTTTGGGTCACGAATGCCCCTGCCTGCTTTCATGAGTCGGATGAATGTGATGTTGAAAGGGATTTTAAGCCATATATGGATATCGTGTTATTGTATTCATTGATGATTTTTATTACTATATACTCAAAGAAGCAGGAAGAACATAGGAGCCATTTGAGAATGTGTATTGGAAGTGTTGAGGGAAAAAGTTTATGCCAAATTCTCCAAAGTGAGTTTTGGCTAGATTCAGTGTCCTTTGGGGCACGTAGTTCTAAGGAGGGAGTGATGTGGATCCTTCTAAGATGAACCGGTGAGAGTGTCAAGACCTCTAATGTTAAGAGGTAGGAGCTTTGTTGGTTTAGCTAGCTTACTACCGTTCGATTTGTCAAGGGATTTTCCTCTATTGCTTCGAAGATCTAAACAAATTTGACTAAGCAGAATGTTCCCTTTGTATGGTCGGTACTGAAGGTGAGACAATTTTTTCAGAAGAAACTCAGAACCCTGTTGACTACTGCACCCCAATTCTTTATTGCCAATGCGGAAGGTAAGGAATTCATTGTGTATTGTGAGGCATCTTATTCTGGTTTGGGTTTGTTCAGTGTACTGAGGAGAAAAATGTAAGTGTTATGCTTCGAGGCAACTAAAGGGGCACAGAACGCAACTATCCGACCCATGATTTGGATTTGGCTTTGCAGGTAGGTTTGCAGTAAAGACATGGGAGACATTATCTATATGGGATTAAGGGTTGAAAGTCTATACAGATCATCGTATAGTTTAGAGTATGTCTTTACTCAGAAAGATTTGAATTTGAGACAGAGGGAGATGGATGGAACTACTGAAGGACTATGATATTACTATCTTCGTATTCCCAGGAAGCTAATGTTGTGGCAGATTGCTTTAAGTAGAAAGGCCAGGAAGACATGGGAGTCAGCTCACTTGCCGGTTTCTAGACGGCCCATTTGCTAGGGAGGTTCAGACTCTGGACTAATGACCTATATGAGGTGAAAAGTAAATGGAGAAGGGGGAGCCCGGATTTCTGGCCTGTGTGGAGGCAGATTTCTTTTCTTGACAATATTAAGGAAGGAGTTCACTGATGAGAAGCTCGAGCCGAATTCGAGATATGGTATGGCGAGGTCGAGGCTAAAGAGCCAATACTTGATGAGAAGGTGTTCTGAGAATTAAGGGGAAAGGTTTATGTGTGCCCAGTGTTGATGAGTTGGTTCAACATTCTTAAAGAGGCTCAAATAATACAAATAGAATGCTTAGTTCAAGGTACTCTATACATCCCTGGTGCAACCAGAAATGTATCGCACGAACCTTAAAGCAACATTTTGGTGGAGTAGAAGAAGCGCGGACAGTTTTTTTGTGATTTTGTTGCCAAATGGCCCGGAAATTGTCAACAAAGTTAAAGTTAATTGAACACCAGAGGCCTGGAGGGACACTTCAGAGGAAATGCCATCCTGAATGGAAGTGGGAAAAGGATTGCAATGGACTTCTTGTCTGTCTGCCCAAGACATTGGGTAAGTTTGATTTATTTGGGTAATGTTGACAGCGTTAACTATAAGTCTGCTTCACTTCATTCCGGTCAAGAATGACTTACAATGCAGAGAAGAGAAGTTAGCCAAACTTTATATCTCAGAAATTGTTCGATGGCATTAGAGTTCCACTCTCCATCATATCGATAGAGGTACGCAGTTTCAATTCTAAGGTTTTGGAAACATGTAAATGCTGAATTAGGGTACTAGCATGGCTCTTAGTCTGCATTTCACCCTCAGAAAGATGGTCAGTCTGAGGAGAACGATTTTAAGGTGTTGGAGGATATGCTTCGGGCATGTGTGATAGAATTTGGTGGTCATTGGGATCATTCTTACCCTTAGCAGAGATTGAGTTCAGACAACAATAGTACCACTCAAGATATGATATGGCTCCATTTGAGGCCGGAACTGTATGGGAGGAGATTGTAGGTCCCCATTGGTAGGTTTATGCTTTTGAGGTAAGACTTGGGGTAGGTAACGATCTTCTTGAAGTGATGTTAGTAAGGTAAAATTCATCCAGGAAAGCTGTAGCAGCTCAGAGCAGGAGAAGGAATATGAAGATCGAAAGAGTTAGGGACTTGCAAGTTTATGGATGGGCGGACAAGTCTTGCTGAAGGTTCAACCATGAAAGGGGTGTGTGGTTTGGTAAGCGAGGGAAAGGGTAAACTTAGTCCAAGGTATATTGGGCCATTTAAGTTTGAAGCGCGTGGGAGGAGGTGGCTTATTGAATTGGCATTGCCTCAGGCTCGCAGGAGTCACCGGCGGTGGTATTTCAGGTGTCTATGCTGAAAAGTTACCATGGGGATGGAAACTACCTTATGCTTGGGATTCAGTCTTCTCGACGAGAATTTGTCTTATGGGGAGGAGTCCGGTGGCTACTCTGTCTTAGAGAACGTCCGCACGTTGGATCAAAGGAGGATTGCATCTATCAAGGGTTCGGTGGAAGAATCGACTAGTCGAAGGTCTACTGGGAGACTGAGGTTGATATGCAGGAGTATCCACACCTTTGTACAGATTCGGTCTCTTTCTCTTCCATGTTTTCTATCCGTGATCGTATCGGGGAAGAACGATGGGTAAAATGGGATCTATGTAAAAACCTGTTTAGTCGATTCGAAGCAGTAAGATTATTTGATATAAAACTGGCTCTGGGTCGACGGACAGCGACGGACCGTCACGGTCACGACGGACGTACGAGGGGGTCGTTCCAAAAACACTTAAACTCTTGAAAATTGGGGACTGGGATCAACTCTCTGAACTTTCACGCCGGAACGGCAGTATGGACCGTCGTAGACGACGGACGTCACAGACCCGGTTATTGAAATGGCAGTCTCTGAACTTTGTTGTGACGGACTTGCAGGACGGACCGTCGCAGGTACGGACGGGCGGCACGGCACGAGTGGCGTAACCTCGACTGAGTCAATTTCTGCTGAGATGAGAGTTTTTAGGCGCGTTTGGACTATTCATGCTTATAATTATTGAAATTTGTGGGGTAAGTGTAATATTAAGACTTGGGGGGGTTTTTGGTTAAAGGATATAACCTTCAAATAAATAATGGTTTACTTTTATATAATGAATTATATGATAATTAGGTAAAAGAAAAGAACTAGAAAAAAAAGAAAAGGACGAGAAGAGGGGAAAAAGAGCAACAGAGAAGTGCGAGGAAGGAATAACGAGAGAAAAGCAAAAGGCATTGGGGGAGATAGCTTGCTTGATCAAGATTCTTCGGTTGAGGTAGCGTTATGGTTTATGCTATTCGTAGTAAACTTTAAAGCGATTGATATGTATTGAGTGGTATTGTTAAAGTTTTCATATACTTAATTGCGTATGTTGCATGATTGTGATATATGGAATTGGGATGGATTATCAATGATGATATTGTGAAATTTTAAAACCTTAACTCCACTCTATAAATGATGATGCCTTGGGATAAAAGAAGGCGTGATTGAACTAAAAGACTGAGGTAATGGATGGGTGTCACGAACCGACACGTAGTAGTAGGGGATCGGATTCACGAACGACACGTCGGATAGGGGTCGGGTGTCCACGAACTGACACGTAGTAAGTATTTAGGGGGATCGGAGTCTCACGTTCCGACACAAGAGGAATAAAGAGACATGAATCTTGAAATATGGTGATATACTCAATTTAAAGAAACCTAAATCCCAAACGGAGTATGGATTGTGAGGCTTTGAGTTCCTCATAGGTGCGCTTGGATGTTGTTGCCCATGGTTCTTGTTGTACTTGTGGTGCTACTGTTAAGTATTGTTATTGTTTTATACTTTATTTGATATATATTGATTTCTATTCTGAGTTGGCCGATGCTACCCTCTCAGTACGGTGTCCCGTGTATGACCCCCTACTTGCATTTTTCTTTCTTGTTTATGGTTGAGTGCAGCCAACGTGCCAGCAACTTCGACCTCGTCCGCAACTCTAGTAGGCTTCAGCACGTCAGAATCAGGGTGAGCTTTATTATCCTAGCTCGGGCTGGATTCTTTCTCGCGGTCTTGATTGTCTTCGAAGTTAGGACATAGGACCATCGGTTCATATGTAGTTCTTAATTATTCTTAGACTTAGAAATTTGAGGAGAGTGGTCTTGATTGTGATGACTTCCAGCATTGGGTGATGATAGTTGATTAAACTTTGGAAGCTTGTTTTATGGTGATGATATCAAGAAGTATTTGAGTTTCCGCATTATATTTTGTTTATTATGGTTGAAATGCTGGTTTAGGTAAAATGTTGGGGGTTTAGATTTGTTGTTCGCTCAATTAGTAGGATAAGTGTGGTGCCACCACGAGGCTCGTTTGGGTCGGACATCCCCCCCCCCCCCATTTGGTTTTTGGGGGTTTCGGAACTATTTTTTTGTCAAAATAATATCACTAATCGGAATCATTTCCCATCATTTATATCAAATCACTAGTCGAAATCAATTTCTATTGGCTTTATACCAAATCATTAATCGGAACTATTTTTTCGTCGTCTTTATATCAAATCACTAGCCAAAATCATTTCCATCAATTTTTATATCAATTCCAGCCAGCGCCCTCGCCCCACCATGACATCAAAAAAAATTCATAAAAAAATAACCCCTCGACATAGTAACTTACTTGTTGGACACCATGACACTCCAACATTCACGAGCCCACCCAACACATTGCAAAAATGACATGGACATATAATCATCAATGTCTGCATCATGGTGTCAAACATCAGTGCACACAAGTTAATATCACACCCCATATTTGAACCGGACCCTGACAACAATTCATCATTCAGCACATCATGTCCAAGCACCCTTTCACCATCAATCAACAAATAAGAGTCACATAAAGCAATTCACCTCATCATGATCATCACATAGCCTATTCATTTAGACCTCTTTTTAGTCATTAGGATTTATTAAGTTATAATTAATCATTCACCTCATGTCATTATCCCAAACACACAACACAACCACGAAAAGAAGAAGAAAATACACTGGAAAAAAAAATAAAGGTAGGGAGATTCAATTGGCCTTTATTAAATCAAGCATTTAATCACTTCAAGAGTTGAGTCTTCTCCTTCCGATCAATGTCCAAAGACACACCGTCAATAACAATTAAGTATTCACAAAAAATTTCCAGAAACAATAATAATCACATCAAATCTTTGAAAAATAGGTCAATCAACTCAAAATGCTATTCCAAAAATAAGGTTTGAACCCGAAAATCAACACTTGAAAATAATACTCAAGGATTTAGGAACTCATTGGTGAAAATCATTTCAAAAAAAGGAATCAAAATTAGTTCATAATCTCCATTTTAAGAACTTAAGTTCTTAGGAAAAGCTTGTCATTTACCAATCAAAGTCTAAATTTTGATTACTATAAATAAGCAAAGGAAAATGAAGTTTTTAGGGTTTTACAAGAGTACTCAAATGGAATATGCATGAGAAAAGAAATTCCTTTTAAACTTTGACCCAAAAAATTTCCAACTCAAAAATCAAAAAAAAGAGTGCTTAAACTCTGAAACTGCAACAAACCCATATGTGACGGAGTACATGTATTGGCAAACCGCGAAACATGGCAAAAGGTGTTATAGGCCTGCGCTTTTGCGAATGGTGATTCAGACCTATGCTTTTCTAAGCAAACCCCACCAAACTAAGACCCGTTGCTTTCAAGACCATGGTCTCGATCCCCGATCCTTGTTGTAATTGTGAAGCACTCTTTGCGAAAGCGAGCACACTGATTACCGATAAATCAAGCTTAACACTCAAATCACGAAAGGCCCTGAGATTTGTTAAAAACCATATTAAAAGAAAATCACAATGTGTAATCAATTTACTCGACGTGCAAAAAATCAACGGAACCATCAAAATACAAATGTGAGGTCTTCTGACCTATCAGCGTGTTGATGTGAAAACCACCAAAAATAATTCACGACTAAAAGGCTTAAAATAAGATGCGACATCTCCAAAAAATCAAACAAGACCTCAACCTAGTCTAAAATAAACCCCCGAAATCAGATTGACCGCTCTACTCACTATAACAAAGGTGATATTCTCGATTTCCCATTAATTTGGTCTTCTATCCCGAAAGTAACCTTTGTCAAGTAATCTTGAATAATCAGATTCCTAAATTTTACACAATTAATTTGTTACAATGAGTCCATTCTCGTCATTTTTACAATAAACCCAGTTTTTTTTCTTTTCTTTACTTTTCGTTTTGTAGGTATCCTTATGTAAGACAGACATGACTTAAAAAGTTATTGATACCGCCGACTTGCTCAGAGCTTTAGCTGTGCCAACCATTGACCGCGATCTTACCACCTTTTCTATACTAATGCTGTGAGTAACATGCCTAACCAAAACACTACCACAAATATCCAAGTTTTTCTTTTCTGAGTCCACTAAAAATCTCATTTATGACACGTTTAAACCCTTGAAGGCTTGGACTCTTGTGGTGTAAAATTGTCCATAAATAGTTTTTAATAAATTACAAAATTAAATAGAAATCGTGATAACATTTTATTATAATGTGACTCAATACATTTTGTGAATTAATAATCAATGAATGATGATATTTTTAAAAATTTGCGATCAAGCCGACGGGCTGAAACCAGATCCAAGCCCGGTTTGGACCCAATAGGAAGGCTGCTTTAAAACGAACCCATACAGACCTTTATTATACATATTATGTTATTCCAACCCGTCCGGTATTGGACTTCGACCCATTTAATTGGGGGAATCAAGTCTTGGTGCCATTTTTAGTGATCTAATTAATTTTTTATTTAATGGACTGCCTGCACCCTGGTCCTTCCAGTAAAAATGTATCACTTAGGAAAATACATTTTTTATCCTTCTGATGATAACAAGATATATTTACATCAACCCTTAATCTTCTAAATCCCCAACCGGTTGGTACACCATAAGTTGATCTATTTTTCAATTAGTTGAAGGGAAGTATCAAGGAAATACGTCTAAGGATTCATATTGATCAGATTTTTTTTTGTTATACTATGTAACGACTGATAATGTTTAAAATACTCTCAAAAGAATCACAAAGAATAAGCAGTCCATAGTCCAAAGATTGTTTTTGAGGATTGGGGTCTTAGGTTGTGAAATTGTAGAAATTTAGCCTTTTGATTGACTTTGCTCAACATCAGGGTATGGATGTTCAGATCAGAATTTCGAGAATTATGTGGGGA
>JAKWJA010000703.1:0-67983 GCA_027704765.1 Solanum habrochaites
TGTCAAGAGTTAGCCAAAAAACTTGACATCGTCATAGTTGTTCGATTGCAATGGAGTTTTCCACTATCCATCATATCAATAGAGGTAGTAGTTTACTAGTTCTAAGTTTGGGAAAACATTGCATGCGGAATTAGGTACTGAGTTGGATTTCGTACTGCGTTCCATCCTCCGAACGACGGTCAGTGTTTGACTCGAACGATTCAAGTGTTTGAGTGATATGCTTTCGTGCATGTTGATAGAATTCGGTGGCCCATTTTTGGGATAGCTTCTTACCCTTAGCGAGTTTCATACAATAATAGCTATCACTCAAACATTGATAGTGGCTCCCTTTGAAGCATGTATGGGTATGGGAATGTAGGTCCCCCATTGGTTGTTTTGAATGCAATTCGAGGTTAGGCCTTGGGGTACTGATCTTTTGAGGGATTCGTAGAGAAGTTAAATCTAATTCAGAGAATCTTCTAGCGGCGCAAAGTAGACAAAAGAATATGCATACGAAGGTTAGAGACTTAGAGTTCATGGAGGGTGAACAAGTCCTGCTGAAAGTTCGCCAATGAGAAGGGGTGATTGCGGTTTTGGTAAAGAGGCCAACTAAGCCCAGGTACATTGGGTCCCTTTTGAAGTACTTAAGCCCTCCCCCGAGTTAGGGTAGGTGGCTTTGAGTTAGCCTTGCCCCAGGGCTGTCCGGAGTCACAATCCGTATTCCATTGTCGATGTTAAAAGAATACCATGGGGATGGAAACTCTATTATCCGTTGGGGGATTCAGTTTTGCTTGAGGAGAATTTGTCTTATGAGTAGGAGCCCGTGCGATTTTAGATGTAGAGAAGTCGCAAGTTGAGGTAAGGAGATTGAATCTATCAAAGTTCAATGGAAAGAATCGACCTTTGACAAGCCCCTGGGAGAAGGAGGCAGATAGGCAGAAAGGATACCCACATCTGTTTGACAGTTCAGCGTGAGTCCTTTTCGCCTTCTTTTTCCTTCTTGTGTCGTTCGGGTGGGACGAACGATGGTAAATTGGTATCTATTGTAAACGGTCCCGTTGTTTAGAGTCGTTTGAGCCACAGATTTTATTCTGGAAAAACTGGCGACGGTGACGTGAGGCCCACGCGGACCGTCACGGGCACGACGACGGACCGTCTTGGAGTGTCGTTTCAAAACCCTTAGAAAATCTGAAAATTGGTACTGAAATGAACTCTCTGAACGTCGTGACGGAGTGGCAGGATGGACCGGTCGTAGGCTCGAGAATAACCGGTTGGCTTTCACTTATATTAATACTTTTTAACTTAATTTCGTGTGTCCCAAAGCCCTTTTATGCTAATTTTTATACAAGTTTCGTCTTTGTTTTGCAGGAAATTCTGTCTAGAGCCATTGGGAGATTTTGAGAGAGCAGCCTTGCTGAGGAATATGGGGACGAGTCCTGCAAAGTGTGGGCTTAACGAAGGCTTGGACGGTCCGTCAGGTCCATGACGTCCGTCCTGCATGTACGTCGTGAAGATCAGAGAAGTGATCCCAGTACCCAATTCCAGGAGTGACGTCTTTTGAAACGAGACCCTCGACGACCGTTATGCCTATGACGGTCGTCAACTTCATGCCGTTAGGGAATAAGAGAGCACAGAAAAATGCACAAGTATGGCACGGAGCCCACGACGGTCCTCATGACCACGACGGTCCTTCGCGTGGGTCCTTCGACCCGCCGCTCGTTTTTGGGCAGATTTCCTGTACTTAGAATTCGTGTTTCATTAGGTTTTTTGTATTTTTTTATAAATAGTTCGAAAAAGCCTCTTTTTTGAGTTAGACACCGATAATTAGACTCTACATATTAGAACGCATATTATTATTAGAAAATTCTTGATAGTTTTGATCCTTTTGAAGATTCTTACAAGTACTTTTTGGTGATTAATCATAGCACTCTTTTGCCGTTAACTCTTTCTCATTGAAGTAAGTACATGAATTCTTATTATATAATTTGAGATTGTGTTTATATGCGATGATTAACTACACTCCATAACTAGGGTTGTGGTAACCAATGCATAAATTGAGATAAACCCTAGCCGAAATACAATTCTAGAATGTGTCTTTGCATGGATTAATAATTCCCTTTTCAGCTGAGAAGTCTTTTACCGGATGGATCAAACTTTAAGAACTTCGCCTTATAAGCTACTCTTCTTGCCGGACCAAGTAGGTAGATCTAGGAAAAGAATTATTAAACATAGATTTAGTTATACTATCTAATAGGCTAGTATTGATGGTACAAGGTAGTAACTTAGTCAAATATCGAAACGATTCCTTAATATGAGGTAACATAGGGTTTAGGAAAGCAACACACTTAGCCGGACCAAGTGGCGGAGTGAGATTTTCTAGATGCCGTACCAAGGATTTTACAATACATAACTTAATCACTTTGCATGCAAGATACTAGGAAAGAATTGGTTATAGTTAGAATTATCAAGTTATGAACCGGTGGGGAAACACATAAACCCTAGTTACTTGATTATTGGTTAAAACCCCCTCTAAAACGTTAAGTGTCTCTTTCACTTCGTTAGTTCTTTTTACTTATTAGGAGATAAAACCCCCCTTTTTACATTTTTATATGTTTTTACTTTCTAAGGATTTATCAACCGAACATAGTAATAACCAGTTAAAGTAATCTAGCTATTTTTTCTAGTGGAACGATCCCAACCTCACTAGTTGGTTATTTACTTGACGCGACCGCTTACTTCTCATTTGAGGAAGTAAATTTTGAGCGTATCAAATTTGGCGCCGCTGCCGCCGTGTGGAAAGTTAGCTGTTTACGATTATTTTAAACTTATTATATACTTTATTTGATATGTTCTTGATTTTAACTTTGTTTTATAGTTTTTGATTCTTTTCAGACTATCCTCCTTGTATGCAAATACACGGAGAGGAAGAGAAACCATTGTTCCCCTACGATCACGATTATAGGTACACTGCGAAACCTGAATCTTAATTTGGGAATCAATGATGATACCAAACCAGAACATCCCAGCTCCGGTTGCATGTTCATGGTCAATGTTACCATACCCGAACCCTCCGGGTGAACATCACAGCGGGACCGAATCCCTCTCCAAACGGCCCCAAGCATGACTACAGAGGCTATGATAACAATAGCAGATTTCGGATGGGCCACTGGTTTTGGCCTCCTTCTACCCACGGCCACACTTTTGTGGTAATCGTAGTCTGATGCAAATGCTCACTCGCCAAGGTTGTTTTGTCAGGGCTACCTTCTGAGGAGCCACATGCCCTATACTAGGTAAGGGCAGTTTGTGCAAAAGTGTGTGGGGGAGGCCTGACTTGGATCTGTAGATGTGATATGGCTCAGAGTGTTTCTCCTCACTGACGCGGAGAGGCTGCTTATGTGGTGTCACTGAGGCTCCCATACAAACTCCATCTTTACTGGAAGTCACAAGTCTTAGGGATGTCCTTCTTAAAGCACCTACTATTAATCCGGTCCTCCAAAAACTAAAACCACAAAAGACAAACGGGTGAATACTTTGTGGAATTACCAAATAGAGTCAGTTATATTCTTGGGATAATTCACCCTCATTCTTTAAGAGTGTTCCAAATCACCGTATAGATAATAGTCGCGAAGAATATTTCTATAGGGGCCAGAGGAGATAACCCGTAAAGCGGTAATGTGGGGGTACACTTGATAAAGCATGGTGGAATCGTAGTGGAGAATGTCCTTATGCAGAGAATCGCTGAAAAATTGGAAAAAATCTCCCCGAAATAACAAAGCTTTGGAGTACTAGAAATTCTGATACAGGGGAAAGAAACAACAACCTATTGGCAGTGCAGTCCACTGCACAACCCTCTCCAACAGATGAGATTGTGAATAAATGCTCAAATGAGAACTGAGCTTGGGGTTGGTACTAAACACATGTCACTGGGGGTGCAGAAAAGTTTAATGCAGTCAACTACTTTGCTACACCACCACCTCCATGGATGAGTGTTATATTTTGAGGATGATCCCTATGCATAAATGAACGTGGGGGGGTTTCCGACCCAGCGCGCCCAAGGCTCAAATCAGGATAATTGCGCCAAGGGTCAAGGGAACCAAGGTCGGACTATGGTAACTAACCATCGTGAGGGTCATTTGTTCACAGAGATGGAAAACTTCAATCGCGATAACACTTCAACAAGGGGTAACCTAGTGTAATAGAAAACGACAGAATGGACCCTATGTTTCCCCTCAATCGGAATTACTAACTCCTAGGGATGTGAGATATATGGCCGATTGAGGGAGTATGTGGCACAAAAGATGATGAGGAGGTTCGATGCTAGTGATGAGCCAAAAACAAAAAACTTAAAGAATTAAGGGGTGATGTTACTA
Organism: Solanum habrochaites; assembly: GCA_027704765.1. Lineage (NCBI taxonomy): Eukaryota > Viridiplantae > Streptophyta > Magnoliopsida > Solanales > Solanaceae > Solanum > Solanum habrochaites. The sequence goes on from JAKWJA010000703.1 coordinate 4,350, forward strand.
GTATTGGGCAAAAAGTTGATACACACGCAATTTCGATTAAGCAGAAGATTGGATTGCAATGGCCAAATTACTCTTGCGACAGTGAACACACGGCACCGGGCACTCTTCCTAGCAACACTGCCTAAAACCCAAAGAATATGCGCATGTATTGCAATCACTACTCTCGGGGTGGTGGCAAACCATTGACCCGACTTTGCCATCGGCCGAGAAAAATGAGATAAAGGATAATGATAAGGTTGTTAGGGTAGTGGTGAAGCAGAGGGAGTAATGGAAAAGAATGCAGAAGGCACCCATCAAGGGATTTCCCCATGCCTAGCCTTCCACCACCTTTCCCTCAGAGATTAGTGAAAAAGACCCGAGTGGTTAAGGTACCACAACCGGCGTTTCAACATAACTATGTTGGAAGCAACTCTCTATCAGTCCCTTTGGTAGATAGGCTTTAAACAAATGCCCGGTTACGCCAGAATTTTATGAAAGATCTGGCACAAGAAAAAGATGGGGTTACTTTCGAGATGAGAATATACCTTACAAGCATTAAGCCGCTATCGCTAACTATATCCCTCGTCCAAAAGAAAGAAGATTCCTGGTGCGTTCACTATCCCCTTTACATTTGGTCTTCCATTTTGTTGCAAAAGCATATGTGATCTGGGGGCAAGCATAAATCTCAAGCCCCTCTCAATTTACAGAAGTTAGTATTGGGGATCCGAAACCCACTACGATGCCGGCTACTGATGGCCGATCGGACAGTGAAACGGCCGATAGGGGGCTACCCATGAATGTGCTAGTAAAGTGGACTCCATTCATCTTTCCGGCTGATTTTGTCATTCTTGATTGTTAGGATAACGCTTTTAAGTGCCTACATTTTTCCTTGGGAGGGAAAGGCCATTTCCTTGCTACAGGTAGAGCCTTAGTTGATAGAAAAGGGGCAGATGACTTTCCTCCGGCTGAATAATGAAGAAGCTAACCTTCAAACATTTGTAAGAACCAAAATTAGGCAAAAATAGTGGTGAAAAAAGAAAACTCCCTCTAAGTATTACTCTTTCCTAAAAAAATAATTCAATAGCCATGACCACAAAGAAAAGATGAAAGAAGGAGACTAAACAAGAAAAATGCAATACAAGAGTTTGTGGTGGGGGATTTGAGTGTTTTGTAGACAGTTCTGGGAAGCTAAAAACTTGTCTAATCCCGCAGCTCAAGAATACCAAAAAAATAGACAGGCCCTTATTTGATTTACCCAATTATTCCCTCATGTGAGCAGTTGAGTTAAACTCCAAGAGGGAGTGAGGTTTAAGAGGAATAGACAGAATAAAAAAACCCTATTTTGGGCATAAAGCAATCAACGGAATAAAGTAATAGAGGCGTACCATCTGATGAAGTCTGAGTAATCAGTGTCCCCAGTTCGTGGCCCACCATTAAATCCGGCGCTTGTTTTGGAGGCAAACCCGATACTTATCTTTTTTAATAATGGTAAGCATTTTCTTTTCTATTAATGGGTTTTAAATTTGCAAAAGGCACATCACCAGGATTCTGCAGAACACTACTCTACTTCGGCAGTAGTCACTGACGGATTACAACAACGCGGACCGGCAAACTGTGCGGACGTCCGTGGGTATCCGTCACACCAGGTACCCAGTTTTCTGTCATTCGGAATATAGGGCACACACGCGGAACCTACGACGTCCCTTCACATACCTACGGTCCCTCGTCGAGGAACCGTCGGCGTGATTAATGAAATTTACCCGACCCGCCCGCGGCTTGGACCCTTTTCACAATTTACCTGTTTCATACCCCACAACCCCCCATAGTCCACACCCCATTATATTCATATTTCACCCCTCACACTCCCCTCATCTTTTCAACTTCCCACACTTCCCCTCACTGCTCATTGCTCCCCCACAATCACCTCAAGCCTACATTATCTATCTACTGTCGGTGTTGCCCTTGACGGATCATTCTCCATTTGTTTTTCTTCTTCCATTTCCAAGTATGTTTCTCTACATTTATCGATATTTATCTTGCATTTTGGGGGTTTTGTAGTTGTATTAGCTTAGTTTTTAGTCCGTATATTGTTTCCTTTCCTTTATCTGCCTATTGGCCTAAACCTAAGTTGTCAAAATGTTTTTCCTATGTGCCATGTTGATAAACCAAACCAAGGTAATTTTCTTTGGTAGTTTCTTAGGTCGGTTGATATAATCCACATTAGGCCCACATAACTACACAACCAATGTGTGCTCACGGGATGCGTAGGGCACCCCCAATAGTCTAAGACTGCACTCAGAACAATACCCCGATGACTACCCTCGCCCTCAACGACGGAACCGTCATAGGTCCGTCGCACAAGCCCTACAAACCCCTGCTAAACTTCGCCTTTTACGGACCGTCCACCCACGCGGTCCGTCCTGCGCGACCGTCATGTGTTGTCAGAGACCTGTTTCTCAGGGTTCCTCAAATTTTTTCAAGTGTCTTACGACGGACTCTTGTGACGGACTTCTTACCCACGACGGTCCCGTCCCTGCGCGACCGTCAGGGTTGTCAGAAGACCCTGGTTTCTCAAGGGTCTCAAAATTTCCAAGTGTCTTACGACGGACTCCTGGACGGAACCGGCATACCCACGACGGTCCGTCCTTGCTCGCGCCGTCATTGTTGTCAGATACCTGTTTCTCAGGGTCTCAAAATTTTCAAGTGTCCTTACGACGAACTTTTGTGACGGACCTCTTACCCACGACGTGTCCGTCCTTCGCGACCGTCATGGTTGTCAGAGCCCTGTTTCTAAGGGTCTCTCAAAATTGTTTGTGTGTCCTCCGAACGGACCTTACGACGGGACCGTCGTAAGCACGACGGTACGCCGTCCTGCATGTAGACCGTCGATGAAATGGTCATAGATAAATCCCTCCTTCAGGGTTCCTTATCCATACTATACCAAGTATACATAAACAAAACCGAAAACCCGGGAAAAAAAACCTCATAAACGGTCCATCATAGTCAGCGACGACCCTTCCGATCGGCTCCAGTTGTGGTGATACCCGTTCAAATATAATTAACACACTATTTCAAATTTTTATGTCAGATTAGTTTTTGCCTGTTTTTTTTTTAACCTTACTCGTACTAATGTGACCCTTTGCAAGGTAACTATCTACTGTGGCCCCCAAGCAGATACCGAGCCTACGCACGCGGGCGGCCAAGTCTGTTGCCCCGTATGCCCATTGATCATGCGTCTGATGATGAGAGGGACCCTGAATATGTGGCTCCCATGCCCCTCCTCCCTTCCCGTGCTACACTTGCCACCAGAGCCACACCCATAAGGTGCGCCCGCCGTAGTCACTACTCTTCTATCTGCCTCCCATTCCTGATGAGAGAGCGCACCTGACCCGGCACACCCCTCTTGGATCACATCCACCACGAGGAAGAGCGGTCTGGCTCCTTAGGATATCCTGGTCCGAGGAGCTTCGGATCTGCTGAGGTTTCCCCTTACGCCTCCACAGCTGTCAAAAAGCGTCGGCCATCGTCGGATGATGGCTGACAGTTAGATCTCCACTCCGGGTCAACACCAGTTTCAGCTCCCCACGTCCAGCCGCTTGACCAGCCAAACCGGTGGTGTGGGTTTGACGGCCAGTTCAAGTTACTCCGACGCAAAAGTTCTTGAACGACAAAGGAGTAACGACTCGCACCTCACCTTGCGCCGCGTGTACTCCAGGATCCTTCCACGAGCCAGGATATTCAGAACCTCTTCACCAGGCATCGCTTGGAGTGGCAGCGAGTCCATTTGGACTATACAAAAAAATCGCTGAGATGGTCCGAGAGTTCTACGCGTCCTATTAGCGCTCTCCGATCCCAGATCGACAGGCGGGCTTTTCTCCCGCTAAACAACAGGCCTCATTGGAGCAGGTTAGAGTCCGGGGAGTGCAGGTCGAACATTTCCCTGCCAGCCATCCGCCGGTTTTCCATAAACGGCGAGAGTGATAGATGCTAACAAACGGAACCCCCATCACTGCCGAGTTTGACTATCGCTGGCATATAGTGAGGATGGACAGTTCCTCCCCTACGAGAGTCAGCATTGAGGGAAACCACCAAGAAGGTGGATTGGCCTGCACTCTCATTCGACGGAGAGGGTGCCATTGGGTCACCGAGCCGAAGGGGGCCATCAAAAGGCCACCTCACGTTCGTCGCCAAGTTCTGTGGCTGCCGTGCTCACTCTGGGCCTTCCCCCACAGCTGCTGCTAACATACGTCCACCTGGGTCGAGCAGTGCTGATGGCGGCGATGATTAGACGGCTTCGAGGTCAGACCATGCCTGTGCTTCTCAGGGCATGTCTTCCGAGAGGAGGGCCTTCAAAGTCAACCACCACCTACCCCCTTTCCGTGCATGATTTTTGCCCTTTGCAGGTCTTCAGTTGTGCCCTTTGGCACATAGATCAGTTGCGAACGCCCGCCGGGGTACCGTTGATGTAGGGCCTCATCAGAGACGAGGCCAATGAATTGGCCCCACGTCGAGGCCCCGTCCATAGATGCACCCTAGCCAGACGATCTTGCGATACGGTGGCCCCTCCCGCACAGCCACACAGACATTCCACATCCATACTACGCCACGGTTTTGAGTCTAATCCCATGTTTAGTAGCACAATCCCCCTCCTACCGACAAAAATCCCGGCCGCCGGCCCACTTGCTCAGGTACAACAAAACTTGAGGCACAAATGGCCACTCTTCTGCATCATATCCAGCCGTGATGCAGAAGTCTATAGCTGAGTCTGAAGCGGCGTAATGGAAGGCATGATGCAGCGGAAGATTGCTTGCCTGGGTTCACCAGCGCATAGATGCCTTTTTAATGAGAGTGTAGCCGACCAGCTCCTCCGGTAGATGTTGCCAACTCTTCATCTGCTAGGAGACAGTCTTCGTGGCAGACATCCAAGTACGATCTAGATACGAAGTTCCGGAGTCTGTCTCCGCTGAGATACTGTATTGGATTGGCGGCTTTGTTTTCCTACTCCAGACATTCCCCCATCTTCCCCGAGAGAGAGTGCTAAGAGTCTAAGGAGTCGAATCAGGGATGAGGCGCAGTCAAGGAGAGGAGCGCGATAGATGGAGTCCGCGAGGAGACCCACTTGCTTGAGGCGGAGGCACACCAGATCATAGCTTCGCAGATAGCGGTGGGGCTTCTAGCTTTCCCGACTGTAGAGCAGCAGGAGGCACTAACTGAGGGTGCGGTTGTTGCTGAGGACACCAACTAGGGTGTCCGAGGATTGCAGAGGAATGTGGGTTCTGGGAAACCGGACCACCGCTTGTTGTCGTCACGGCGCTATTACGCCACATGTTTTGCTTCACCTACCCCCTTTAATAATCTTAATTTTTTTATGCATTGGGGACATTGCATGCTTTTTTTGTTGGGGTGGGGGTAAATGGCAAGTGAGTGTTGGTGAAGTCTGAGTTAGCCCAACTCACTATCCTCTTTTTGGGGGTTTTTTCTTGGTCCTAGAGTTTCTTTTTCCCCAAAAGACTTATTATTTTTTTGTTGAACGGCATGTTTGATCTTTTGTACATAGTTTAAATTCTAGCATGATGGCTAAATGTATCCTTATAACTTGAACACAACGCATGACTAGCGATAGTAAACTGACATTGGTGTGGCTCTACGCATGAAATAGAGTTACAACCATTGCATTACCCTAAGTCTTTAATTTCAAACTAGGTGTCTAAATGGATCGGTATAGTGATGACATGTTCAGTGAGAGTGAGGAATTCAATAGTCCCCTATTGGTCTGAGCTAGAACACTTGCCTGGTTAGTCCGCTAAAAGGAAGCTGTAACAAACATAGGAAAGGATCATAGGGCCCTTATTCAAGAAAGCCCCATTGTTTAAAAAACCCAACTAAAAGAAACCAAATGAAGTTTCCTTCTTGATCCAAATAAATTTGAAGCTTAATTAGACCTTTCTTTGTCACCAACTGATCTTTTCTGGGAACAACGTGTTGGCCTGGTCCCTCCTAGGACATGTGCACCTCAGCTTCAATGCAAAAGCATAAGTTGAGGGTGCTAATGCAGTAAACACCTTCGTTCTGGCCCCTGACCCAACTTTGGGTATTTGTTGTACTTGACTCATGGGCAAAGCCATGAGTTGAGGGGGCTATTACGAGGAATGCTCTGGAAGTGAGGTTGGAAGAACAAAAGAGAGAAGAAAGAAACAAAAGGTAAAGTGACCAAAAGTAGTTGAAAAAAAAAAGAAAAAAAAAAAAGAAGAGAGTCCTTTACCACAAATTAAAAAGAAGAAGAAATTGACAAAAAGGGAAAGAATTGAAGACTGGGTAGATAAGATGATAAAAAGGGAAGGTTTTAGCTGAGCAATGTCAAGGAGGGCAAAAATTCACTATGGTTATCACCTAAAATGGTACCTATACCTACCCTAGCCTAATGTTACAAGCTTGAACAAAAGCCCTATCGTGATCCTAAGGGTTTATAGCGACTTAAAGGCAGTGAAAATAAGGGCAAGCTTAGACAATAGGTATAATTGAGTGTGAATGTGTTCGGAGAGCGAGGTTGGAAATGTAACCTTATACGCAAACGAATATCATTGTGTGAAAAATGAGGATTTTTGTTCTAAAGTAGGACATTAGTTGCAATACCAGAACTGGTGCACCTGGTTAGAAATTGAAGAGGAAGGTTTAGTGCATTGTGTAGAATCTGTGTCTGTTTTCGAATCCACAAAATTCAAGCCTAATTGATAGCGTGCATAGATTTGATGATTAATCGGGATTGATAGCCAAAACAGTTATTTGCAACGAATAAAACATGAATACTATTGTTACAAAGATTGTGTAGTGAGTCCATAGTGCGTCGCTCGAGGACAAACAACGACTTTTAAGTTGAGGTGTTGATTACCGTGGCTTCAAGGTATAATTAATACTTTTACTTAAGTTTAGTGGTGTCCCAAAAAGCCTTTTATTGCTAATTTTTATACAAGTTTCTCTTTGTTTTGCAGGAAATCTGTCCAGAGCCAATTGGCGGAGATTGTTGAGAGAGAAGCTTGCTGAAGGAAGATGGGAGGGAAGTCTGACAAGTGTGGGATTAACGAGGCTTGGTGTGGACGTCCCGGTCATGGCCATGATACGGTCCGTCCTGGCCTGTACGTCCGTGAAGATAGCGAAGTGATCCCTACCCCAAATCCCAGGAGTTGAATTCTTTTTGAACGAGACCCCTCGACGGAACCGGTTATGGGCCTATGACGGTCCGTCACACTTGCCGTTAGGGGAATTAAGAGAGGCCACAGATGAAAATGCACAAGTAAGGGGACGACGGAGTCCACGATACGGTCCCTCATGACCTACGACGTCCCGTCGCTGTCCGTCGACCAAGCCGCGCTTTTGGCAGATTTTTCCTGTAATTAGAATTCGTGTTTAATTAGGTTTTTGATATTTTTTATAAAATAGTTCGAAAAACCGCTTTTTTTGAGGTTAGACACCTGATCTTAGACTCTACAATATTAAGAAACTTCATATTATTATTGAAATTATATGAAATATGTTTGTCCTTTGAGTTTCTTACCAGTGACTTTTTGGTGATTAAGTCAAGCAATTTTTTGGACTTTCTCTTTCTCATTGAAGTAAGTACATGATTCTTTTTAATATAATTTTGAATATTGTGTTTATGGCTATGAGTAACTAAACTCCATAACTAGGGTTTGTGGGAACCATAGGTAAATAATGAGATAAACCCTAGCTAAAATAACAATTTCTAGAATAGTGTCTTGCATTGATTATAAGTCTTTCGCTTTAGAAGCTTTTTACGGATGATCAACGTTAGAAACTCGCCTTAATGCTACTTGCCGCCGGACCAAGGAGGTAGATATAGGAAAGAATTATTAACATAGATTAGTGTCTATATCTAATAGGGCTAGTATGGGGGGGGATTGGTAAAAGGTGTAACTTAGTCAAATATCGAATACAGATGTTAATTGAGGTCACGATAAGGGTTTAGGAAAGCAACACACTTACCGGACCAGTGCGGATTGAGATTTTCCTAGATGATGCCGGACCAAGGATTAGAATACATACCTTATCACTTTGCATGCAAGATATAGGAAAAGAATTGTTATAAGTTAGATTACCAAGTTATGAACCTGTGGGAACACTAAACCTATTACTACTTTTGATTAATTGATTAAAACCCAACTCTAAAAAGCTGTTAATGTCTCTTTCAATTTCGTTAGTTCCTTCTTTTTATTCTTTTTACTTATTAGGAGATGACAAACCCCCCTTTTTACAGTTTTTATGTTTTTACTTTCTAAGGAATTTGGTCAACCAAAAAAAAAAAGAACAATAGTAATACCCAGTTAAAGTTTAAGTCTAGAACTATTTTCCCCTTTCCTTCCTCCTCGTGGGAAGCTATCCCAAACCTCACTAGTTGGGGTTATTTCTTGACGCGCCCTTTCACTTCCATGAGGAATGTAATTTTGAGCGTCACTATCTAACGGCCCGTCCACAGCCATCCACTTAAAAATGAGTCTTCCGGTAGCATGCGACGGACAGCAGGACGGGACCGTAGCAGGCGCCTGCGCGGCCCGTCACGGCTACGCAATCCAGTTCGGGTTCGTATTTCTCTTTACACGTTTTTAAAGGGACGTTTTGACTATTCCTGCTTTATTATAAATTTAGAGGGTTAATATTATAAGTCTAATTACTTGGTGGGTTGAAAAGAGGTACCTTAAGTTAATTAGAACCAAGTGGGTTTATTTATTGCCATCTTTCAATTCTTAATTATATACTATTAAGGGTAAAAGAAAAGAGGGTTTGAATAAACCAAAATAGAAAGAACAAAGACAGAAAGAAAAGAGAGGAGAACGATAGAGAGAGAGAGAGGAACTAGAGGACAACAAAGAAAATTGAGGAATTTTGCTTGCCTTGATCACGATTCCTCGTGGGGTAGGTTATGGGGTTTTTAATCACTAGTCGTACGTAAACTCTTAATAGCGAATGATATGTTGTTTGGTAGTATTATTAAGTCTTCTAAGCTTCATTGCCGTGTATGCATGATGTGGAGCTTATATATATATATATGTTTTGTGATAAAAATAAGCCCTGATACCTTGAATTTGAAGACACCCTAATCTACTTTGTAGGACGATTCCTTGGTATAAAAGAAGGCTTAATGAAACGAAAGTAGGAGATTCGGGGATCGGGTGCCAGTTCGTACAGGTAGAATATGAGGATCGGAGTGTCACGTTCCGGCACCAGGATAGAATATGAGAGGATCGTAGTGTGACGTTTTCCCGACACCAGGATAGTATATGGATCGGTGCCACGTTTCCCGGTACCAGGATAAGAATATGAGGTCGGAGTGTCATGATCCGACACCAGATAGTATATGGATCGGGTGCCATTTTCCGATATCAGGGATTAGAAATATAGGATCGGAGTTCCACGTTCACGACAAGCGCAGGATAGAATATAGGATCGGAGTGTCACGTTCCGACAACCAAGATGAATGAGGGATCGGAGTTGTCCCTTGGCCCGACACGAGAGTAAATATATAATTGAAAAAGAATCTGAAAAGATACTAATATACTCCATCTAAAGAACATGTTTCCCAACGAGTCATGATGAGGATGGCGTGGTCCTCATTGATGTGGCTTGGTTGTATAATACCAAGGATTAATGGTAATTGTAAATGCTGCATGCTAAGGCGATTTAGTTGTTTTTATGATGTTAACTTATATATACTGTTTTTCTCATTTTGAGTTGGCCGATGATGAAGTACCTACTCAGTCTTGTGGGTTGTACGAAACCCCCACTTTTATGTTTCCTTTTGCTTATTTTTGGAGTTCAAAGCAACGTGCTGTCTCTTCGACTCAACAAGTAGTTCAAGCCAGTCTTCGTCAAAAAAAAACCGTATCTTTAGGGTGAGCTAATGAGCTAATTGCTTCTAGCTTGGACTGGAATCCCCCCCCCAATGCCCCCCCCCAAAAAACCCGAATCCCCATCCCCCCAAAAGCCGCCCCCCACCCCCCCCCGCCCCCCCCCCCCCCCCCCTACCCCCCCCACTCCACCGGCCTTTATCAGGCCCCTCTCGGGCATCGCCGCCCCCCCCCCCATAAGATCATCCCCTCCCCAAAGCCCGCACTCCCGCCCCCAGCGCCGCCCCCCCCATGATCGAGCCGCCCCCACTCCCCCGCACTACCCCCGCCCCGCCTCATCCTCAACCCCGCTCCCCCCCCTACCCACATTCGCCGGCCCGGTCCCCACCCTGTCTCACCCCAAGCCAGCTCCACTGCTCTCACTGGGCTTCCGCACACGCCTCCCCCCCTGCCCTCGCCGACACTAACCCCCTCACCCCCACTGCCCCCCTACCCCCGGGTAGCAAGCGCCCCTCGCCCCGCCAGCCCCCCCGCGGCCCCTCCCCCCCGCAAACCTGTCCCACCCGGATCAGGGCGAGGATCCCGTGTCCCCCCCCGGCCACGTCCTCCCCCCCCCCCAACCCCAATCCTCCGGCGCAGGGAGGAATAAGGCCGGGCCCTCCCCCCCCCGACCCCGGACACCCCCGATCAAGCTCGTGGTTGTGGGTTGAGCTGGCCCGCTACTCCCTCACTTCGGAGAAGACCCATACGCCAGCCCCCTCGCCCCCTCGAGCCACTGCCCAAACAATTCTACCGAATCCGCACCCCCTGGGCACCCGCCCCCCCGCCCCCCCCCCCCAAGCCCACTCCTCCCCAATCAAGACCCCTCCAACATCCCACCCCCACCGCCAATAGCAGTAACGAGAAAAACTCCTAACTCCAGTCGAGAAGAGGCCTCCCACACCCGCCCCTACCGGACCCCCCCGCAATCGGTACCCCGGCCTCAAACGCTCCTTCCTTCGGAGCTACGACCCAGCCACCGCCCCACGTCCCCCCCCTTGAGCCCACCTCCGCCCCGGGCTTCCCCACACCCAACCGAAGGGATCCAAACGCCGCCCGACGGCTGAGAGACCAGAGGCCCCCACCCCCCCCGCCCCCTGCCTTGCCGAAGATCCCCCGACGTACAAGCCCATCCGACCAGGGCAACCCCCCCGAAACCACGCGTATAAGAGGACTAGCCGATCACCAAAACTTCACAAAAGCGCGCCCACCCGACGGACGCGTCCCGCCCCAACACATCCCTCGCTCGCTGCCCATCTCCGGAGAGAGGCCCCCTTATACCAGCGGGACGGCCGACAAGCTCGGACCGGACTCGCCCGCCTCGATCCCGAGCTCTCCCACACGCGCCCAACACCGCCCCCACTCCCCCTGGGAACATGGGCGCAGGGACACGAAAACACTGGGAAGAGAATCCCCCCCCCCCCCCCCCCCCCTCCATCCTGAGTGCGGCTTCCCAATGCCATCCAAGCACCTCCCGGGACCCCCCCCATTTCCCCCCCCCCCCCCGCCCTCTCCCCCCAATCAACCCCCGCGACCCTATCCCCCGTTCTCCAACGACCCAGCATCGTGCCCCCCACCCCCCCCCCCCCTCATCCGCACCCCCGTGCCCCCCACTCCAGCCCCCCCTGAAATAAAGGTCCACCGCCCCGGCCCTCGAGCGATACTCCAAGCAAGAGCGCTTCCGCACCTCCCCAGTTCCCCCCGCGAAGGACCTCCCCGCCCCCCGCGCCCTCCGACGCGCCCCCCCCGAGGGGGGGGGGGGTCCCCCACACTAACTCCCCCCCACTACCCTTCGTCCCCCCCCACCCGGAGCCCACTTGCCCACCCGCCGCCCCCGCCCCGGGGACCATCCCCCCAACCCCCCCCCCGGTGCCCCGGCCCCCCCCCCCCACAGTCCCGGAAGCCCCAGCCTCCCACCTCCACCAGCGGGCCCCCCACGCCTCCTAAGGCTACTCACTGCTCACCCCCCCAGCGCCCGGAAACCCCAGAGGCGGGCCACCCGGCCCCCCAAACTCACCCCCCCCAGAGGCGGTCTGGCCCACCCCCCGAAACCCCCAACACCGCCTCCTCCCAGGTCCTTAGCCCACTACAATACGCCCCCACCGGCCGGCGGAACTCCAAACCGGTACCTAGAGGAACCTCAGCGAGGGCCCCCACCCCGGCACCCCCCGGGGAGAGTGCCCCCCCCCCCCAATCATCCCTCCTTCCTCATGTCTGATGCCTTGCAAGAAGTTTCGGCATAGACTGGCTTTTGTTTTGTTTTAGCCTTCTTAGAATAACCGCTTAGTTTTTTAGTAATTTTGATCATAGATGTTCTTGTGGGATGACTTCCAGAGTTTGGGAATTAAATAGAAGTTGAAATTTTTAAGAATTAATTGAATATCTTTTTATTTATGAGTTTAAGTCCTTCCGCATTGCTTTTATGTTGATATTAAATTGAATGAGAAGTTTAGATTGTTTGGTTCGCTCACATAGGAGGTAATGTTGGTGGCCAGTCGGCTCGGCTCGTTTTTGGGTTCGTGACAATTACATTGGCAAATAAAATACCAAACCATCAGATAAATACGCGGAAGAATGGTTTGTTATTGTATTGGCACATTTTTGGAAAAGTTGGTTTAGGGGAACTAACATTATGGTTCCGTTACTCTAGTACGAATTCTAGTAACTCTAAACAGTCATCCGGTTCTCGATACATTGCCTCGTCAAATGGGTATGTTCCTTCCGATTTGCACATCTCCCAATTATTTGTTTCTGAATGGTTTGGTTGCCAAACTTTTGAATCAATTAGGTGACGTTTTCCATTGGAAGCTTAACTTGTTTTTGCTTGCAGTAGGGGGGTAACGAGGGGGGAAAGGACGGAATAGGGGCTGACTTGGTTGCAGAAAGTAATTCACCTGATAACAAGAATAAAAAACATTATAGTCAGGATGAGTTAATGATGTCGTCTAAAGAGTATATTCACGGATATGGTCTGTGTTAGTACTGACCTCGGAATTCCTTCACTGTTGTTGTCCGTAACAATGACTATGATTGTCCGGAATTCGGGGGGGGGGGGGGGGTAATAGGGTACGGGTAAAATCCTTCTCCAAAATCCCCCCCACAATTTGGCGTTATTTTAGTTTTCGCATGACCTATCATGCATGCTAAAATAAAAAATAATTAATATGTTAGTGGGTTATGAGTGCTATTTGGGATTAATGAGTAATAAGTGAAAATGATCTTAGACATTAAATGAATTACGATCATTAGAATGTGTAAGGTCACGTTATTCCATTTCGACCCAACCACTCTCAAGATCACACCTCATTCCATATAATGCATCCAACCACATCTACATCTACACGTGCAAGATATACTATATTAAATTTTACGTATGTAGATGAATGATGCGTGTCACATAAAGGATCTGTATAAGTATACCGGTTAGGAAGGTGTTATTAATAACCGTTGAGCGAATAATGTTTTTGCATAATAAACTGTAAAGCCATTTGAACGAGGGAATTAACGTACATCCTGTTTTTGTTGTATGCGCATTGAGCTGAGAAAAGTGATTAACATCGAACCTTTATGAGTCTCCTATTGACCAATACTTTCCAGATACCTTACAAGTTTCTAATAAAATTACAGAGCCCTTCACCGTCATAAGTTAGCATGAACCTGTGGACGTAATTTCGCCAGATTACCCGCGTGTAAACCCAAAGTACCTTTTACATTGTTTAATTCGAGTAAGTGGATCCCCATAACCAACCATCCAACAATGTCGTATAACTTAAAAGGAAAGGTTAGTAACCTTTTCGTCAATAGTTCAATGTCCACCACTTTAGCATCTCGGTTGCTTTGGTTGTGTGGGCGTCTCGCTTGTAGTTTTTTAAATTCCTCTGGACATCCTACAAACTCTACCTTAATCACGCAGTTATCCCTTGAGGTATCCAAATCGAAATAAAGTGTTGTGTATGCCATACAATTATATGAGAGAAAAAGAAGTTTTGCGTTTCTTTTTGGGATACCAGAGAGAATGTGATCATAATGGGTGACTGGAAATGGTAGGCATGTATATAGACCGGAGGGAACTTGGAAAAGGTTTGCAAAACTTTTGGAGAGACGTTTTGGCATTGGTTTTTTAACCCCGCATTGCGAAGGGGAGGTTGACGTGGGGGGGGTGTGGTGGGTGTGGGTGTTGGTGGTTGCTTAAACATCGTGTTTAAAGGACAATACGTCCCTATTTAGCAGAGGCGTTAGGAATGGCAGGGGTGTTCGTCGTAAATATTGAAGATGGAGTTGTAGGCTATTAGCCGTTTATATTTCAATGTATAGGCTCTTGTTAGCCCTGTGTATCTACATATATTTGTATATACAATTGAAAAGAAGCTGTTTTGTTGGACCGTAGTGTTTATATGATGTGCAATTTTTTAAAAAAAGAATTGTAGAGGTGTAAATATAATAGAGACATTTAGGTTTTATGTGTGTTAGTATGTTTATTTTTGGGGGTTGGTTTGTTTTTTGGACTTGAATAGGCTGGTTGTCTTTCCATATATTATATTAAACGGTTTTTAAAAAAACACTCTATTTGTACCCCTTTGATTTTTTGTGGGCAGCATGTTTGAATACACCAAATAATTCTTTTCTGGTAGAGCTAGAAAAAAACACAGATATACAATTGGTTTCGGATGGAATTCGTTCTTTCAGATTCGATGAGGATTATTCACGACCACTGGGTGATGAAGTATGATGATAAATTCTTAACTATATATTCATGTATTTTGCATTATGAAACAGGATTTCAGTATATTTTTAAAATTTTTTTTCTTCTGTAAATTCAAAGCCCTGGAACTTGCACTGGAGATAGCTTTAATATCAAATGGTATAAATATTGTCCCAACAAAACTGTAGATTTGGCAGTAAAGTAACACTTCCTCCACCCATGATGGGTTATTTTCAATTATTGAAATTGATACAATTGGCCTTTGGTAGTGAAAAATATCATAGCAAACATGTGAAAATAAAACACAAACTCAGTGTCATATATTCGTTAACAGTCAGCTTGTTTAGGTTGCATCTGAATGACGTAACATTAAAAGAGAATTATATCTTATTGCAATAAACTAAATACGCACTCAAGTGAAAACATCACTATTGATTACCTCTGCATATTAGATTACAAACAATATTGTTTTTAGGATATACATATTAATTTTACCGAAGATGTTGGGTATATAGCAAGAATTGTATGAGAAATCGAGGGAAGGAGAGGAAATTTGAAAAGTTTAACCTTGAAAGGTTGGAACTGAAAACTCCTCTAATGCTTTAAGAAAAAGGTCAATAGTCCTCATCGGTAATGGGAAATGAAAATCAGGAGAGTTTTTAAATAAAAAACACTCTAATAATTGGGTTAAAGGGTTGAAAGAGGACTCCCCCCCTCGCCCGTCGTCAGTCGTCGCTCGCTTCGGTCGGCTTCGTCTTTGCCAAATGATCGAGATATAATTTTTGGACGTGTAACCAATGTTTTCAACGTTTAGTTAACCCAACCCGACCCGAACTCGGATCCAACCGCACGTGACTCCGTTTTAAATTCCGTTATATTGTAAAAATTTCCGCACGACTGTTCCTGAAAGGTTTCAACTTTCAGGATACAGTCAATCCATTGGAAGTTTTGCTACCTTTAATTAATGGCCGTAGCAAATTCGAAAGGGGTTGCAACCTTTCAGAATATATTCTTCTTGCCTATAAATACCATTAGTTTTTCAGAATATTTCCCTACAGATTTTCTGATCTTCCTTTGTTCTTAAAAACACTATATCTTCGTGTAACTTCGCTGACAGTAGAGTTTTGGGTATCTATACTCTACTGATTAAATCATTTTAAAACCCTGGGGGGTTTATCTTCCAAATCAAGCCTCGATACGAGAGGGAATATTTCTTAGGGACACTGTGACTTCACTTGACTTGATGTTTTCTTCCTAAACTATTAAAAAAGTATTCAGATTAGGGTAATTTTTTTACAGATTCAATTTTTTTTTACAAATAAATTTCTATTTTTCCTTAAACTTTTCTAAAAATCTCAGTTACTACTCGTGTTTCTGAATGATTTATTGCAACCAGTAATTTTCTTGATTTTCATAACACAGATTTGACAACAGAAGAGGTGTGCCCAAAAAATAAGATGCAGCACCAGCTTAAGGACCTCCAAACAATTTTAATCTTAGTCAAGTCATTTAAATTTATTTATAAAATCCGCGTAAAGGCAAGCTAGATGCTTAGGCATGCTCTCCTAGTTGAGCAATCAACTGTTGAGGCTGAACTTTTGATAATGTCAAGGTCAAATTCTGTATTCTATAACCCCAATGAATGTCAGTAATAGTATCTTATTTTTTTGAATCTTTCAAATACATTGGAAGTTTATAAATATGCATTTTATAAATGTGAAAGAATTATTCAAAGTTGGAGTCCGTCCGGAGACAACTATTTAGGTATCTTATTTGTGAATCTTTCAAATTCTTGAACGTTGATAATATACATTTAATAAATTTACAAAATTAATTCAAAGTTTGGAGTTTGGCCGGGCAACATATTTTATGCATAACTCCTGTTTGCAAACTTAGTTTTTGAAAAGAGTACAAAGTGATAAATATGATGTTCTTGGTTAACACACATGGCCTTTTCCACAACAGGCCGACCTTAAATTAAAAAAAACTTAAAACCAGAACACATACTAATTTGCTGAAATTCTAATTGCACTTTGACAAATTTAGTAGAAAAAAATTAAAATTGGGGGAAAGTATAAATATTGACGAATTGAATAATTAATTGGCAGTATGAGGGGGTGCGGAGTTGAGTAAACATGCATTATAATTTATTAAAACATAAGGCATGCTTCAAACCCATTGATAGTTTTAATCTGTGAAACTAAAGATGACTTAATGGAGGTCTAAATAATCCTAGATATTTTAATATAACCTTTCTAGAGTTATGTAGAGTAGTACCTTAATACTTGATGATCTAGGATTAGTGTAGATGGTTATAGAGAAGTAGATATTTTATCGGAATTGTAGAAAATCTAAATTCCTTGGTTTAATAGTTTAGAAGCTATAAGTCATCAATGATTTTTCTTGTAGATCAATCTAGAATAATTTCTAGAAGCAACCCTACTTAAGGAATAGGGGCGGCCATTGTATTTGTAATCAACCCAAAACGCAATCAAATAGTCTTCTTCTATATTAAAGTACTTTTATCACAAAATCCACTTCTCCTTTTCTAGCTTCATCTTCCTTGGTTGTGTATCTTCTGATCTTAGTTAAATCTTTGGGCTAGAAGAAGGGTTCCCTTAATTATGCTCTTCTTTGCTATTCTCTACATGGTATCAAGCCATAGTTTATTTAAGTGACTTTTGAATTTTATTCAAGATTTGGAGTTATGGTAGAATTCAACTGACTTTGGTCCGATATGGACTTTAGCGGTCCGTGTTAATGGACTGGGAAGGAGTTGTTGATTAGTCCAATTACAAGGTATGAAAGACTGTATGAGAATAACACCTTGTGGGAGAGGATTTTGGTGGGATGTTGTTAATAACGTGAATGAACAGAAGTCCTCCTGCTGACGACCGAAAATAACAGTCCATGAAAAGTGAAGCAGTTAAATGGAAGCGGATGTTCATTCTGAAGATGACAATCTTCCTCCTATTTATTTGTGATCACATATAAAGTGGTAAATCATCTCACGAGATTTTGGGAGGACCATCGATCGCTTGTTCAACACGAAGAATGAAGCTCGGGGCTGCAATATTTTGGAGAATTAAATTTGGGCTAACACCACTCAGGTAATCTTTTTAATCGGCGAGTACTTTTTGAAGATTAACCAACTTCTATTTGAGATATCTTTGTTGAATCAGGAAGAGCTATTGCAAAGGCACAATGAGAAGAATAGTCATTCGTCGGGACTAAAACCGGAATATATCTTTTTTGGGGGGGGGAAAAAACGTCGATTCAAGGATGGGAGCAACACCATCTTGAATTAATTTAAAAATTTATTGTCGTCCCAATTTACTAGCCAAGCAATTGGGGCTAGTGTGTTGTCAAAAACAAAGAAGAAGATTCTCTTTGCAGCAGACAAGAGAAACATTAAAAAAATATAGGAATTGCCATAACTCAATCCTCAGGTGATTCACGCTCACATAGAAGAATTGATGAGTCCTTCCTAACTATTATGGTTAAAGAAGTCTCTCAATTTATTGGTTTATGGCGAAGTAGGACACTAATGAAATTATTGGTCGATCCAAGAGAGGCAATATGGATCAAAAGTTTCTGAAGAATAAGACGATGGGGAAAAAATTTAGTAGCGAGGCCTCGAACAATATATGTCATGATTTCCTCATGCGAGAGTGATTGGATTCAAATATCTATATATATTATATGCCGATCACATGGAGAAGCAAGAAAATTGATTGTTTGTCGGCATAAAGCAATAAAAGGTTTTTGCGGTTGTTTCCAGGATGACATGGTTAGCTGTATTAAAAAAAATCAAAAGAAGAATATCCTTGAACCTGTAGTATCTGGAAACTACATACTGCTAATACAACCTCTCAAAAGAAAGCATTGAGAAGATGTTGAAAGTTTGAAGTGCATGGTCAATCATCAAAATATCAAGGTCAATCTATGACTCAGAGCAAATTCTGAAGAAGATGGAGAAATAGAGATCGATGGAGGACTAAGACTATATAAAGTCTTAAAGACAACAATATGATTTTTGAAGTCTGAAACTTGCCAAAAATATCTATCGATGAGATAATAAGAGAGTTGACAATGGATCCTATGTTAGTGTTGAGACTTCACAGGAAATTGACATTGTTCGTCTAGATAATATAATTGTCATAAGTTAAGATAAAGAGGGAGTCCCCCCCCCCCCCCCCCCCTCAGAACTCAACAAGGAGAATACTTTACATGTATCAACTGACAATGAAGAATTTTTATCATTTTGAAGAAGCAAGAGGAGGTCTGAAATAGTATGGTGCTTTAGGAACAAATAGAAGTTTCCCGAACACATGAAGATGAAGAGTGAAAAATAATTAAATTGGAGATGTCATATGGAATGTAATTAAAGGCAGAGGTGGCTAAATGTGAACATTAAAACATTGATGTTATGTTACATTAATCGTATAATGCTACATAAAAATACCTGGATGGAGAAGTGCATATGTGTAGGACATATTGGTATTGGGGGGTCTATTGTAGTTGATTTTCTTTCAGTTGGAGGTGTTTAAATAAGAACGATTTTAATGTTTTTTCGGATTGTGGCGATGATTTAGTCAGTTTGTGAGGAGGAAGTTGGGAAGAGATACAAAATATAAAAGGGAATTAGAGGTTTGTTTGAAGGGAGGTGAAGGTTTGGTAAGTTGAATTGATGTGTAGTTTATTTGCGCGTGTGGGGATAGTAGGTAGAGACATTTTTTTTTAATCGTGTACGTGGTTTCCAACCGGTATGACTGTAATAGAGGGAAGATTTCTGTTGGTAGTAAAATAATTAAATAAAGAATTGTGGTGTGAATGTTTGGTAGGTAAGGGTAATTGTTGGAAAAAAAAATTATTAATTAAAAGGAGAATTCCGCTGGCCCTGTGGTTGAACCACATAGGCGTCTAAGATTCTACTATATATATAATATATACTTATATATACATATATATATATATATGATATGATTGATATGATTTTCTAAAATAAATTAATTTTATTAAAACTATAGGGTTCAAAAATGATACACTACTTTTGTCAACTCTTTCCCCTTAATACGTAATATATGATATTTTACTCATTCTTCC
This sequence comes from Solanum habrochaites, assembly GCA_027704765.1. Classification (NCBI taxonomy): domain Eukaryota; kingdom Viridiplantae; phylum Streptophyta; class Magnoliopsida; order Solanales; family Solanaceae; genus Solanum; species Solanum habrochaites. Next base: position 24,036 of record JAKWJA010000703.1, read on the forward strand.
TTTTGACTTTCATAACTAACATACCAAGTTACTCTCTTACTTTAAATCTTCATCTTCGCCGGATGAATACCCTGACATCTGTGAACATCCGCCCCTACTTAGACCCTTACTTTGGAAACCCAAACATATAGAGTTTACAGTCATTTTGTTTCGAAATAAGCCTCCAGGTGGTCTTTTTATTCCTTCATCATGTGATATCCAACTGGCTGACCTACTCACCAAAAGTTGTGTAAAACAACTTGCATCATGTTCAATTTGCTATGAAGGCCTCATATCCCACTTGAGAAGGGGGGGAGGTGTAATTGAACAATATATTGTATGCACAGAGTTAGTCAGTTAGTTTGTAGTTTGTACTCATTAGTTTATTAGCTTGTTAGAAGCCAATTGTTTTACAGTGATACAAAATTTACACATCGTACAGATATGTTTTCCCCCTTGAAGAATTTATTTAACAAAAAAGGTAAAGATTGTTTTGCATTTTAAAAGCTTAGTGCACACACTTGAAAGGAGATGTCTTTTAATAGGACATCTTAACTAATCCCACCAATAATTTGTCTTTATATAACTACTGTCGCAACCTTCACATGGTTCCGAAATTACAATTGCATAAATAATACTATGTGGATTTACATTGTCTTTTTTTCTATTTTTTTAAGTTCAACTAGTAGTACCCCAAACGCCCACGAATTATTTTTGCATCTGTACACCTACTAAAGATTTACATCATATATTCATTAGCAAATTAGATAATTTTTAATTTACAGAGTTCTTGCAAATGGTTTTGCTGATTCTCTGAAGGTACATATTTGCCTCATAATGTCGATTGGATTATTCGGGAACAATAACCAGAAATATTTCACAAGACAGAATGATTTATCTGTGTTCAAGTGGCAAATAAGGTTTCATGGACTTAAATCTGCTAAATCAAGTATTAGATTTGTTATTATGAGAGGTGAAGATTTGATATTGAAACCGGTTTTAACATTGTGCCCTTGTAAGATTGCAAGGAAGTGGGGGTATCCCAAATACAGTAGGTGATGGATGGAAGTAAAATTGTGATATTTTAATAGCAAAAGGCAAGGCATTGGTGTGGTCATGTTGAAAAAGATTTATTAAGAATACATTTATTTACAAAAGTGGACTTAATTGTTAATGAAATTGAGCTCCGTCCCTAGAAATGAATATGAAGTTATGTGGGCGGATATGGGTTTTTAATTTTAAAGTTTACTGATTTTAAACTAGAACTCTTTGGTTCTTTTCGAAATTACCTTTAAAAGTTTGCATTTACTAGAGAACATATTCATATCCATTGAATACTCTTTTAAATATATAATACGTATACTAGTTATTATTTGAAAAATTAAATCATTAAGAAAATAAGACTATCTCTATCGATGTATTTGGGTGGCAGCCATACATTTTCTCAGAACTTTAATTCTATTATCAAAGTAAGTACGTTGTTTCGATCTTATATCTCGTCATTCACTGATACTTGCTTCAACAAATATTATTTATTCTTGCTTCAACAAATTATTATTTATTAGAACACTCGGTTTGTTTGCAAACCTTGATGGATTTCTTCTTGCTTGTCTTACTTAGTTACAAATCAAATGGGACTACCTCTATTTATAGAGGTGATGAAAGAACTATAGAGAGATAGACTTACTTACTCTCTTCTAGAATTTACTTAGATATCTTTTTGGTAAAAAAACATTTATAGACTTTTTTTTTCTAGAATGCTCAATTTCAGGATATCTGTCTCAATTCTCTTAAAAAACAATTCGGACCATTTTAGATTTTCTTATTACTATCGGGAAATAAAAAACTAATTTTGGATGAATGAAATGCTAATGCTCCCCCTCAACACCAACTTCGTTTTCTTTGATTTTGTTTGTGAGCATTCTAAAATTATGCACCATCGTTGACATCCGATCCATGCTTATTCAAGGTTAGTAGTCTCTTATTATTGACCATCGCACTAATGTTGCATAATTTACTTGGCCGATTTTGAGAATTTCATTCGTGCCATCTTTTTAGTTAAGTGGGAGAGATTCTTAGAAGTATCTCCCTTGTAAGGGATTATAGAGTTCATGTACTCTAGTTTTTCTGGAATCCTATTTTCACATTTGAAATCTTCTCAGTATGTGACATTAGATTATTTCATACCCCGTGTTCAAGTTTTCTCTCCACGTTCCTTGTCCTTATTCTTCAAGCTTATATGGTAACCTTTTGCTCCAATTCATTTTTTATCTGGCAGCGGTAAAACTTCTTTGAACTATCATTTGGTAATTTATCAACTCCTACATTAAGTTGTAAAGGTGTCATAAAAATATAAGAAGTATCACTGTAACAACTTGAGATAGCTGATTGTGAGAAAATTTGGACATAGATTGCCTTTGAAAAAGAAAAAATGGAGGAAACTGAATTACCTTGTCACATAATCAAAGACGATGAACATTCAAGAACAACTAGTCGGTTTATAAAAAGATAGTGATTGAGAAAAAAAGATCATCAACATTAGAACGTACAAAGGCGGCAAGTAGTGACCGCAATAATTCAAAAAGGCCAAATAAACTCGTATTAGCAAAAGATGATTGTGGTGTCACACCAAGAGCCCTCAGGCAACAGTGGACTTCGCAAAAATATCACCCATGTTTCTAGGTTAAAAAGAAATTACTTTTGTGTCCAGTATTTCTAGATCATTGTAGAGTTCTATTTTAAGCATAGTTAGTTTCAACTAGTATTGAGTTAATATTTTCTTTGTATCTAAACTCCTTAGTTTTAATATATCACAGATTTAGCATATGGGTTATTTCCCCATCTTTTTCATTTCTAAGTATGATTTAGCTTTGACAATAGTTTATATTTATTTCTTTTACTATGCTCTGATCATGTCAGAAGGGGGAGCTTGGGATCACTTGTGTCCTAGGTTCTATGTCACCCGTCTCCTTTCTTTGAGTTTCTACCTTTCTTTTATCCACAAGACTCTTGTTGGTACCACTTGTGTATATTTTTGTTAAGGACATAAAGCAATTTCTTGACAAAACTTATATTTTTATCATAGTAAAGTAATGATTCACGTCGGTCTACAATTGTTACACTCCAAATTTCCTAGTACCCACACTCTATCAACTCTCCTTTTATTTCTCACTCACTTGTTGTTTGCGTATATTGCCTTACATGCTTGCAACTTACTCTTACCATGGTTTTACCAATAAATTATGGATTCTATTATATTAATAGGAGGTGTGGAAGAATCTAGAGCGGGACATTATCTTCTAGAATTATTTCTATCTATTCTCTCCAGAATACTCATCTAGAGATCTTCTTCAGATTCTTTTACAAATCGAAAATATTTTACATTTTTTGGACTGGTCGTTAAATAACTTATTAGGTTGGTGAGAAATCAAACCACTTTAATATAGGAAAGCAAATTGAATTCCTTTACAGAAGCCCTTATATTTTTATTCTAGATATGAATAGTATTGTGGGAAAAAGAAAAATAGGGGGCAATAATTTGCTCACGAGTATTCATGAAGAAAGGAAAAGAACTAAAAGGGTAGCTTCAAGACCATTCAAGCCTAAGTAAACTTCCAAACCTAATAATTTGACACATAAAATGCAAAATTCAAATGAGGGCTATGCAATGATTAGTTAAATAATCATATGATCTATTATCATATATTTATTAAAATAGGAATCCTAGGCCGCCGACGTGGCGCGCCACCACTGTTGGATTTTATTTGCCCTGATTTCTTAATAAATAGGTTTCTTTTAGGGAAAAAGGTTTTGAATTGACAAAGTTTTTTATGTAGGAAAAACGTTTAGGACTCTATAAATAGAGGGACATGTTCCTTATTTAACTTTATCAGCATTCGCAATGTGTCTTAGGGCTTTGAGAGTGTTGGGTAGGGGGAGAATTTATGGGTCACAAGTTGATACGTTATCAGGGTTGTGAACCTCCCATGTATTTCGAGTGGAATTGGTTTTGAGGTTGTTTCCCTCTGTATTTTGTACTCTCAATTGATTGGATTGCTCACTCCTTTGTGGAAGTAGTCGATTGATCGAACCATGTTAAATCTTTGTGTGTTTGGGATATTCTCATTGTTTCTTACTCATGGGCTTTTCGAGGATTGCTTTGCTAGCTTCCGTGTTTACGCTGCTAATTTTGATCCTAACAAAGTGGTATCAGAGCCAAAGTCAATGAGGGAGGTCAGGTACAGTGGTCGAGAATAAGATGCATTGAACCTGGTTCGAAAGAGGTGTTCACTCTGGACGGGTGTAGTTCAGCCATAACCTTTTTAACAGTAATTGAAGTTTTGTTGGGAGAAAATTGTTTTTCAGGAGGTTCTCGTGTTGAGACATAGATTTTGCAAAGGAGATATGGAGAGGAGAAGAAGCAAGTTGTTGATATTAAGTAAAGAAGGTTGGAAAAATTTATTTTGTTCAGAAATCTCAGGCCAGGGGAGTTTTTGTTGGATTTATTGCCCTGATTTTTTACATAAAGATAGGTTTTCCTTTTAGGAAAATGGTTTGAATGACTAATCCTTTTTCTGGTAGGAAAAGTTTTAGGACTCTAAAAATAGAGAACATGTTCCTTCAACTTAATCAAACATTCAAAATGTCGTCTTTAAGGGTTTGAGAGTTTTTTTTGATGGGGGAGAATTATGGGTCCACAAAGTTGATACGTTATTCACTTTGTGAAACTCCTCCCATGTATTTCGCATGAATTGGTGAGGTTGTTTCCCTCTGTTTTTGTACTCTCATTATTTATAGCTGGATTGCTATCGTTTGTGGAAGTAGGTCGATTGAACCTAACACGGTTAAATCTTTGTGTCTTTTGGGATATTTATCGTTTGTCGTTCTTACTCGTGGTCTTTTCGAGGTTTCTTTGCTTAGCTTCGCGTTTGACAACCTGCTATTTTCGGTCCTAACCAACCACATGCAAGAATTGCTTGTTAAATTTATTCATTTCAAAAACTAGCTTATCTTTTACGAAAAGTTGTGACTTTAATGAAGAGTTGGCTACTTTATTGAAGGAGTTGTGACTTAAATAAAGGTTGTGGACTTTTATAAAAAAATTGTGTCTTTTATATAAAAGTTGCGACGTCTTTAATGGAGAGGGGTTGCCGACTTTTACGAAAGGTTGTGAATTTTACGAAGACGTTTGTAACTTTTTTCAAATAGTTGTAACCATTCTAATAAGTAACAATAAGGATTGTGTTGATAATACCCTTTGTTGCGCTACCATTTAGGTGGAATTTCCTCTCATTTTAAAACAACCAAAAAATTCTTATATTTTCTTCTACTTCCGCAAAATTAAATATTCTCAAAATAAAATCGATTAAGGGCTGCGTCCCATCGAGATGTTGATTCGTTTTTCGCCCCCTTCCAATGAGATGGGAATCTTTTCAACCCCTATTAGATTTTTGGGGGACCCTTTATCTTTCTTAAATTGTGTTGGTCTATCATTTTTAAAATACAAAAAATCTGATCTTCTTTCTTCTACTTTCCAACAAAAATTAAACATTGGGTACTTTGCTCCTATTGCGTGATTACTAATACTAATTTTTATCAATAAGTTTGTGAATTAAAATCGGTCATCTTGAGAGGATGTAATTCATTAAACCACTAATATGGAGGCGAAAGAGTTTTAAGGGGACCCACTAATAGGTGCATTAAGGGACTCAATTTTTTTCTTTCATTTCATTTTTATTTTTTACATATTCTGGTATGTTTTCACTCATTAATTTATGATTATGATATTAGTTTTGTATTTTTTAGTATTCTGTTTTAAATTAAAAATCTGTGTTATGAATCTACAAAGTTATTGTCTCCGGTATATTGAAAATTTACACATATAATTGTATATTCATGTGCAGGAAAATTAATTATTACTAAGTTTTTAAGTATTCACGTTTTAATAATTCTGTATTAAATTTTGTAAACTTAAAGATATTTATAAGCTTACATGTATTTTTTTTTTTCATTAGGATATGACACGTTCTAACATGTCCAATTGTCTCATTGTTCAAGCGTTATTTCAATTTTGAGTTCCTTTTTTCTTCTTTATTTCCCTTTAAATGTTACTCAAAACCAATGATTTATATTTGTGTTAATTCATTCATTAGAGGTTCTGAGTTATGTGATAAGACAAATAATCAAATTCAGGTTGAAATATTGTTAATATGTTTTTAAGGAACCTATTTTGCTATTATTTTTGATTTATGGATATTAGAAAAGAAATTATCTTTGCAAGTTCATTTTCAATTATATTTATGGGAACGCGGCAAAAGCGCGGGCAAAATTATCTAGTATAGTTTATATAAAAGAAAAACCTATTAGGCCCATCTTAAATGGAGTCATCACAAAAAATATTTTATGTTTATTTATTAATTTCCCAAAACTAGCCCTTAGTCTTTATTAAAAGTGTGACATTTATTTTAAAAAGGTTTTGACTTTATGAAAAGTTGAGACTTTTTTAAGAAAAGTATTGCAACTTTACTTAAAGAGTTGACAAACTTGTATGAAAAGTTGCATCTTTTATGAAAAGTTGCCACTTTTATGAATAATTGTGATTTGTATGAAAGTTTGTGACCTTACAGTAGGGTTGCAATTTTCGAATAGTTGTAAAATTTCAATAAGACACTATAAATATTTGTTCAATTACCTTTGTTGTTCAATAATAGAGGGATTTCCTCTCCAGTTAGACAACGAAATTTTGAACTCCATCCTTCTTCTTTAAAGGTAAAATATTTGTGTACTTTGTCCGTTTGAGGTGGCTTCAGAGACACTTATTTATTATATTAAAGATCCTGGTATGTGGGATTTTTTCTTGTTCATTAATAATGCTTATGAAATTTAAGAATGACTGAAAGATGTAATAATTTTTTTTTTCCTTTACAGTATTAATGGTTGGTACGCATAATCTTGTATGTAAGGGTATATCGTGTTTTAATTTTAAGTAAACCCATAAATTTTAAATATTATTATATAAAATTTCATAAAATTTCCGGCAACGAAGCACGGGTATTTTACTACTACTAGCATGATAGATCAATTTGATTGCTTGCCCGGACTATATAAAAATGTTCCAATATGGGTGTGTTGTGTTTTTCAAACAACTAATGTAATTTTGGAGAATACAAAACAATGTGGAACATCAAAAGTGAAAAAAATTGACAACATAGCATATGATTACTTGAAAAACGTAAAGGAGATTTCCATTAATAAGTACATGTTTTTTAAGTTTGAGTAGCTTTTACTGAAAGAAAGGAGCACTTGAACTTCATGGCTCGTATTCTTTATCTTAATTTATATCAATGTTTTTTAAAAATTGCGTTTTTTCATATACTTTATTCCCAAAAAAATCCATAGAACAATACATTACATGGGCTCGGTCCCAAATAAGTTTGGATCGTTTGACTAATCCATAAGGATTATTCATGTACCTGTTGATTTGTCAGATCTCGCCTAAAATGAAGAGGAAATGGTTAAGTTCATGGATGTTGACCAACAAAACCATTGCTAACTCTAGGTGGTCTGAAAATGATAAAATTAGCTTATTTGCAAAACTTCCTTTCCTCCTCCCTCACCTCTACCTCTAACTATTACTCATCATTTGAGTACTTACTATTGAGATGTGGTATGATTCAAAACTGTCCTCATTCAACACGTAGTGTAGTATTTGGCAATGGAAGATATTTATTTCTGCTTTACTAACATTCCTCCTCTGGTTGTTTGCTGCTGCTACAAGTCAAGGAGAAAGCATTAAACAATTTCAATCCATCAAAAATACTACACTACTTGATTTGGGATGGACAAACATTTCTAATCACACAAACATATCGAGTAGTACAGGTAGTTGAAGGGGAGGGGGATGAAGTAGAGGTAGAGTTAGAGTAGAGTTAGAGATTAGAGGAGAGAAAAGGAAGGAAGGTCGCACAAAATAATGCTAGTGTGGATCGGTTACAGATTCATCCAGATTTTGCCATGGTGATATGGAATTAGGGGAGATACACACTTCATGGACATTCTCTTCTATTTTAGAAAAATCTACTTAATATACCAACAGGTACAAATTGAAATCTACTTTATGTTTTAGTCAGGATCCCCAATTACTTGGGAGTGAGCAAAATTGTGTTAATTAGCTGTTCTATGAATTTTATTTTTAGACAAACTATAATGAAAACTCAAATATAACTATAAGACCCAAAGGAAGAAGATGAGTAGGAAGGTTCAAGTGCTCCTCTTCAGTCAGAAAGCTTACTTAACTAAAAACATTCTCTTAATAAGTTGAAAGGCACTGTATGTATTAAGTAATCAATCAATGCTAAGGTTGTACAGATTTTTCAACTTTTGCGGTTGCACCATGTGTCTTATTTCTATAAAGATACACTACTTTTGAGACACCACACACCCCATTGAAATTTGTAAGCGGTCCAAGCAGCATAATAATGTTCATATAGTATTAGCAAATTATTTCTTCTGTAGTCCTTCAACTTCTATGTTCAAAATAGTCTGCGACTGAGAAATGTAACTTCTTGTCCATGCCAACTCTTCTAAGTAAAGGTATTTCTATGATATCTCAAGGGAAAAATTCGTTTGACATGGTTGGAATAGGAGGTAAATGTTGGTTGAATTTGGTTAGTTATAAACATGTAAATCCATTTATTTGTATCGTTGGGACTATAATGTTATGTTGTAAATAAAATGTACGAGACCCCCTTCCTTCTCCAGTCTCACTGCCATCTTTTGTTATCTCTCATTGGTTCGCTACGTGCTTCATCTTCCATGTCTTCCATTTAATTATCTATTTCATTGTCTTCTACTTCGCTGTCCCCCCACCCGCCTGATTCTCAAATTTTGTTTGCTTTGACAACTTGGAACTTGGCATTGTAGACAATTATAATTATAAATATTTTGTTGACTTTGGACCCCAAGATCCATGGGGAGAATCTATACTGTCCTAGGAAGAGTCATTGCCAAACTCTTAGATAAAAAGGCAGACTCACTTCCATAGAGGTACGACTAGGACTCTTCTATGTGGATTCTATAAGTGTTATAAGTTGTCTTGCCTTTATATATATATAGATATATATATATATCATATATAGCCATATATATAGACATATATCAGGACGTTTATAGTATATAATACCCCCGAGATATATATAAGCCACAACGGACAAGGCAGACTGCGGACTCCCTTCACATCAGTGGACGATAGACTCTTTCTATGTGATATCCACAGACGTCATCCTTCTCATTAGGAGTTCATCCAAAAGAATATTGTTAGTGGTGTCCATTCCCACCTTGAACCTGGCCAGGCACCATTGATCATTTCATGAAACCCTTCTATGTTTTCCATATTCCCTTCACATAGAGGAGACTAGACTATTACTTTGTGATCATATAAGCGTCTTCCTCTTATTAGGAGCACATCAATATATTCTTCGGGTTCCATCCAAACCCTTGAACCGTCAAAGAAACAAATTGATCATTTCAATTCAATCCTTTCATGTTCAACCTTGATTATAATGTTCAACCCATTCTCATGGTAATTCCGAATTTGGGACAAGGTGGGTGAAACATACTATTTTCATCAAGTTAACATAACTAATAAAGTTTAACTTTATAACAAATTAAAATATAAAAATTATAAGTTCTATATTAAGTTGAAATTCAACCTTCAATTAATCTGACTTGAAAATCACTTCATCAATTCCAATGTTTGTCCCAGAACTAAAATAAGATTTGAAACCAATTCACGTAACTCAAAAAGTCAAAAACAAACTTGATCAATTACTAATCAAAAGAAAAAAGAAACTAATGGTCAATATATTCATGACATTCAAACATAATATCTTGTACTCAAAAAACGTCCAATTACAACTTCTAACTTCCAAATGAAAAAAATTACCAATATTCAAATTCAAGCAAATACCCTAATTCAAACTAGTTCCGAATCTCAGTTTAAAATAGCTCACAATAGTATAAGATCATCCAAAGATAGTCAATACCATACAATTTGAATTAATACATTAAATGTGAAACAACAAATAGAGAACTCAACTAATGCATTATAATAAGTCATAAGATTTTGATTTTAAATAAATTACTACTGGAAGAATACTAACTAAATCATAGATAGACTTTAAATTAATAAGTACATACTAATGAATTTAAATGGTACACAAAAAGAGACTAAACATATCGAATAAAATGAGTCAGTGCTCATTCTATAGCAATGACAATGGAAGATCAATATCAATAAACTATACAATTTACCTGGAGAATGGGAGCCTAAGGATTTGAATCATTGCATTATTGACAGCCCCTTCCTTCAACATGATTGACATCTTTCGATATGTAGTTAAGCACTACATAAATTAAAGTTTCAATAAGAAATGTGAAGATATTTCACATGTATTTTCGACCGGATAAAAATTAATTGCTCCGTATACACTAGAAGAAATAAAAATTATTGTAGTCAAGTCTTTGAAACAAAAATATCATCAAAGGTATCAATTAAAATGTAATTGTATGCACCTATTAATCAATGTTATTTGATAAAAAACAAATATATTTATACAGGGAGGAACCAACCATATTATCATACACTAATATATACACTCCCATTTAACGAGGTTTAAGTTTGAAAGTCTTTTGAATTGAATAAAAATGTAGAACAGTAATTTTCAAATTAGTTTTCCATCAACCCCAACATTGAAATTTCAACAAGTGTTTTTACAATCAATAAAAGCTTGAACAAGCTCAATGAACCGACATATAGCCTTAAAACAGTTTGATCTGGGAGGATTTAGTATTTTTAATGTGAATTCAGTTGAATTGGAAGGTATAAAAGTTGAAGATAAAAAAATAATTCCAACACATTCATTATCATCCTATTGATACGATAATCAAGCTTGACAAATTCTTCATTCAGATCTAACATAGAAGTCATTTCAAACAATTCAAAAGACAAAAATAATTGGCTTTGTGACGGGGCACCGATGATTTCATTACACAAAAGATAAACTTCCTATATAATAAAATTACCAATTTAACATAATATGTAAAAATCAAGTAAAAAAAATCTAAAAATGACAAAAAATAAAAAAAAAACAAGAACAAGAAATAAGAAACGCAAACAAAAATTAATTAAATGACATTCACAAAAAAAGGGTTTCCTTTAAAGAGAAATCTTAAATATAATCACTAGGAGCTAAAGAAAACCAACATAAACGAAAAAAGAAATTACATTTTTAAAACATTAACTAAATTGGAAAAAATCAGAAAATAAATGAATAAGATATAGACCTTATCCACGTGAATTGAGATCTCAGATTAAATGTAGACAAGCTCGATCCAAGAATTAAAGCAAACATGTTAATGACCCCAGATAAAGGAGGCAAAGATGTTGATTCTAATCCAACGCGGGAGAAGGGAATTTCTCAGTAATTGGTGAAAAAAAAAAAAAAAAAAAGGGGAAAGCAAAGTTGGAGTGGCGGATGGAGGAAACCCTAATCGTTAAGGGAAGGAAATGAATTATATAGGAGAATATTGAGGGCTTATCTGGGATGGCCTGCCATTCAATTTGGGCTTTTTTACATTGGGAATTTGGAGTTAAAAGGCCACCAAATATAGATGGATTAAAATTTCCTAATTATTAAAAATAAAACTTACCATGTCCGAACCCCCCAAAAATAAAACAGGGAAGGGAATGTTGCCAAAACAATAATATTTTTTAGTAATTTTTTTAGCGGATCCGTTCGCAATAGTTCTATTTTTGTCATTTTATGTTAAGAGGGAAAAAGGAGGGACAATCTATTTTTGTTTGATTGGTATTTAGTATGTATTTATTTTATTGATTCATTTTGTGAAAAGATACAAATAATTCATTAAAAGAAAAGATAGACTATTATGGAACAAAGAAATTTCAAAAAAAGGATAACAAAAATAAAATAAATTACAAATTTCAATAAGAGCATTTTTAATTTGTCATGAGTTTAATATCTTGCAGGTTTTCCATCCCTCTTCTTTATGATTTAATCTAAAATTTAATAGGGATTTATTAATATAATTCGGTGTCTATAACCTTAATTTAATCCATTACACTTTCTAAAATTAGGACTTGATCTTAAAACTAGGAATTTTGCTAAGTAAGTTACGCATGCATCACCCTTATGTCTATGAGATAAAGGATTATGTATTAGAAAATATGTTTTATGTTGAGAATAATAAAGGAAAAAAAGATGCTCGTCATTCAATTAGATTTTGCGTACCCAAGTTTAATCGTAGGAAGAATTTTTTTAATATCTAATAAATTCCCAATTTACAACCAATAACTAAATGTATCACCCGACTCAACAACAAAAAGACTATTTATTAAAAACCGTGTTGTGATACAGTTTAATTTAAAGTATTTTCCACAAAGACATGATCTCCACAAGGCCATACATAAAGTATGTTGATTTAAAGTTATTATTTATGAAGGAAAATTAGACCGGGTTCATCTCATTGGGGATCAACCATATCACTAACCACAAGCTTTCCCCCCCCAACTTATTTGCCCTCATTCTGGCCCAGCCTTAGCACCGGTTTACGCAATAGATTTGCATGGAAGAGAAATGATAAAGTGTATTTTTTTTATAATAAGGGAAACCACAAAAACATACTCTAATTAAGAACATGTGGTATTTATCATGAGTATCTACCAAATATTACTAAGATTATTAAAAGGAGTAGAAACAGTATATGTTCTTTATCATTACAAATATCTTAAAGATATACATTATAACAATGAAAAACCTTTTATTTGGAGATTTATGGCAACCAATTTTGTGCTTCTTTTAAAAAGTCTAGTCTTACAGTGCCCACATATTGACGGTGGGAGGAATAAGTCTAATCGTGGCTTGCCCGTTACTAAAAATAGGGGTTGTTACCCTCTTGAGGGGTAATAGTAGTCTCTTGGGACATATACGTGGAGGGCATCATTTTACATACCATATGTATTGCAGGGTATAAATGGTTTGATTAACCCAATAATTTATGGGGCAATTTTACCCTTTTAACGTATATCTTGATTAAGGGGACTTACTAAAAATGTAAACATTGATAATATCTATTCAAATGGCTTTTCTCTAAAGACGGTAAATCATCAATTAGTCACTTATTTTTAGTTGAACACTACTAGATAGGTCATTCAAAAGGAGAGAAAATAGAACAGTACACATTTTCTATTTTTTTCCTTAACCATGCTAGCTTGATAATGAGCATACTAAAGATAATAAACGGATGCGGAAGATAACTCATAATTAAATCCTTAAAATATGGGGAAACCTGTTTCTATAACTCAGACTATTTGAAAACAATGAGTTAACAAGGAAGGATCGCAACGGGATATTAACTCAAGACTAGTATAAATTCTAACTATGTCTGGAAATTAAACCCAATCTAAAACTGAAAACTAGAAATACAGGGACTAGCCCAGCTAATCTACCAAAAAACTGAAACTAAATTGAGTCTAAAGACTTGAAATGAAAACTAATGACTGTCTCATCCGAGAATGAAGGACTCAACTATTGAAATCCTGACGGAACTGGGAGATCCGGAAAATTCAGAGTCTATGAAACAATGAGTAGGATGCTTGAGAACCTTAATCTGCACATAGCTACATTGAATTTTGAGTAGTTGGATGTTAAGGGACCAATTATAACATGATGAAAAATATAACCTACAAGATTGCAATTATTACTAATAGACAAGGAGAAGAGAAGCACCGGGCGGAAGAAACTCAATGTGGAGGAGAGTGGATCCCTGAGCTGTGGGAGCTACTATACATAATTCAATAGTATAAAACCAGATTAGATTAATGTGTGCGTCCGATGCATACCTGGCCCGCATCGTGGTGGAGACCACGGCAACTTATACCCTGCCAGACTGATAAACGGCATTGCTGGTGTTGAACTAAGAGCTTATTGCCCACTGAGGGAAACGTTACAACCTACTTGGACAGTAGTTCTAGGACTAGTGGGGTACGCGTTGAAACACCGTATCCCAAACGCGAACTAGACCGAGTCTAAGGATTAGTTGCGAACCCGAGCATGAGTTGTTAAATTTACTAATTAGGTTTTTTGCGGTTATGGTAGAATAATGGATTAAGCTCCAAAAAATGTAAGAAACATGCAAAATACTCGAGGAAAGACAGTACAATAATTAACTTTGGTAGTATTCATTTATAACGATAGGAACATTATAGTATAAATGAATAACTGAATATCTGACTATGCATTTAATTCCAAGGAGAAAGAAATACAAGCTAGGGTTCTGCAATTCATGCATTAATCTGAGTAAATAACCATGGACCAGTAATCGTGATTTGGAACATATATTTTAACTAAAATCATGAATTTCTGCTGTTTAAATTATAGAAACCCTAAGGTTCTAAGCATTATATGGGGAATCATTGATTATGACTGGAAAACTAAGGGCCAATTAGGGAGGAATTGGAAGCCCCAATGTAGTGAAATCCCACAGTAGATTACAATGGTGATGAAATCCGGGACAAAGACTCAAGTTTTGTGGCTGAAAAATTGCTGGGACAAATTGTTTGTTCAGTTGAACTAGCGATTATTGCAGATTTTTGCGCCCGTGGTCTGTGTTTCAGTTTTTTAACTTTTGATTAATGATTTGGCACTATAGTATAGTTCTCTAATATCTATGTTTTTCCAACCAGATTATAAACTGATAAGAATAAAATATATGGAGTGGATACGGCAAAAAAGGATGTGCATTTTAGGAATTGTTAAACGGAGCGTCAAGGGACAAAGGTTCTAAGAAGACAGATCACCTGAGGAACAGTTGTGTAGACCAAAAGACAGGCCTAGACTACTGTCTGTCGGTATTCCCGACGCCTCGTATATGGGTCCTTCCTCATGGGACTTTTCGACAAATCTTTTACTAAAAAAAAGGAATACATTTTTAATCGAAAGTCAGATTTTAGCAAAGGTGGGGGGCTTATGGAAAGATAATTACATTATCTATAACGGTGGTAGGTAATTCATGTGTGATAAGAGTTATGATTCATTTGAAGTTGGACCCTTCTCATTTCCCTTTAAGTGTTCTCGCAAAGTTTCCACTAGGGACCGTGATGGTCATCCGTAGTGCTCTGGTCAGAGAAGTGGGTGAATGGGGGGGGGGGTTCTCGATCGACGGTCAAGAAACTATAGGAACCGTAGGTCCGTCGGTCAATCAAGACTTAAAAAAATTTTTCCCGGCTGAATATTTTTGGGAGAGTTTCTGATACCATTGACGGACCGTGAAGGACAGGACAGTCAGTCTTCCTTAGGGAACTGTCGATGTAATCGTGGTTGCACCTGCAGCATTTTTTATGAAAAAAACATAAGTTTTGGTCTTCTATTGTGGTACGGGGTGTTAACCCTAAATCTCACATTTTAGTGAGTTTAAGCCTGAAGAAACAGAAACTAAAAACTTACCTAAGTCAATCATAAATAAAAAATTAGGAAAAAATCTAGAAGCAAGGAAAGGAGAAAAAGTTCAAAGAAAACACTAGTTCAGAACGCAACAAGGTTCCAAAAACATTTCAAGCCCCAAAAATCTGAATATTCTCTATGAATTCACACAAAGGTATGTGGATCACTAGTGGGTTGTCTTTTACCCATTAGGGTCCTAGTTTTCTGTCAGATTCTTCATTACCTATATTCATGATAGACATAGGGTTTTCTTGAACTCAATAGAACTTCCTGAATGAGGTTAGTTAATGTTCCCAAATAAGTTTTCAGTTATATTCAGTTTATCGAATGAAATTTTAGAAAACCCTACTAAGATTCCTTAGTTCTTGAATTACACATGATTAGGTCAGATATCTCAGTTATTAGATATACATGCTTCAGGTTAAAATGCATAATTACAGATTAATTGTTGCATCTCCACTTTGCATTTCAGTTTAGAGAAAATCAAGATATTTACCAGAAACTCAATTATAATTAGATAATACATAATTCATTAGGTAGTAGACTTATACGAGTTGGACTAGGGTTTCCAACGTCCCAATTTCCTAGAAGCTACTAGACAATCGGTTTGTAAGTCCCATGTGTGGGCTCAGTTTAGTGTCAGTTTAGTCGATCACGCCAGTATGCCCCGAACCTATTGTAGGGTATTATTGGGTGCCGACTCGATGGGGCATGTAATAGATTGGACTCTACATCTAGCTCATGTGGTTTTATTAGGTCGGTTTTTAGTAGATCCTATAGATCAGTTCAGGGTTTCACCTGCATGATTAATGATTAGTATATTCAGCTTATCAGTTTCAACATGTTATAAATGGTCATTTTAACGTTATCTCAGGCATTCAAAATCTATATCATGTTCATATTATATACTTGCTTTTCGTGCTTGTTTCAGTTATGTATTCAGTTATATCTTTATCTCGATCCTACTGCTCAGTACCTTCAAACTACTGAACACTAGGTACTTGGAGAAACTACATTCTTCTCGTGAATGGTAGGTTAAGTTTCTAAGCATCTAGATTCACGCTTATATTGTCCCAATCTCCAGTTAGCAATTTAGTGGTGAGTCCGCTTCTCCAGAGGACAATAGTCATGGTCATTTTCAGTTTGTAGTCATTTAGTTTCCAATTTTGGCAGACTTAACGGGGGTGTTCCAACACATTTTTAGTCAGTTAGAGGCTATATTTCAGACATGAGGTAGTTGTCAACTTAAATATTCATCGTTGTTAATATTTCCTTTGTAGTAAATCAATTATTTTCAAGGTATACTTATAGATTATGGGTATTCCCAATCTTTTTAGTTAAAAAGTATGATTAGCTTCCGTATTAAGTTTATTATATTTAGTAGGATCATGATCATGCCAACAGGGTTAGCTGGGGATTACTTATGGGTTCTAGGTTCGTGTCTGCGTCTCGGGGTAGCTCAGGGCGTAACAAAAATTTGGTATCAAAGAACTAGGTTTGAGTGTCAGAGAATGTTGAAAAACGCACTATAAAAAGTCATTTTCTGGTGTGTGGTGAAGTGCACCACTCTAATGAGCAGGGAAGGCTATAAAGTGTTATAGGAAACTTCAATTTGGTGTTTACTCTTAGCGTGCGTAAGGTATGAGCTGAGTCCATGTCTACTTGAGTTCTACGTTTTAGATTCAGCCTCCTCGTTAGAGCTAACCTAGTAATATAATGCCAAGAAGAATGCAAAACACAATCTCCTCCGATCCCAGATTCAGGATAAGTCTCCAATGTGGAGATCAGAAATGCTTATACAGATGTGCGCTCAGAGTAATGATGCCAACCAGAAACCAATTGGGTTCAGTCCCATTGAACGCAAAATGGGGGGAGCAGCAGCAACAAGGGTCCGTGACTTGTTAGCATGAATCCGCCTGAGTGCTTAGGATCACAAACTAATGAGAACCGTCAGGGAAGAGAATTTCTTGGATGATCGATGAAGAAGATCTTTGAGGTTATGCTAGACGTAAGATGTGGTCGGGACATGGAATATGCTACCCGAATTTCACTCGTACCTTCTTCCCGCCTCACTCCCGCACGTCTTCTCCAATCCACTTCCATCGACTTAAGGTCGGCAATTCATACCCAGTTGAAAAGATTGTTGCTGATATCTGGGACATTCAGGTGAAGGATACCAACTCCTAGAATGGGTTTGCATTAGTAAGGGACCTTTCTGGACAGTTTTTCCTAATAGAGTTGAAAGAAGCAAAGCTCAAGAATTCATAACGATGAGTAGGGAGGAACATGACGTCGATGAGTATGGGCTAAAAATTTAACCAATCACCATGTATGTTCTACACATTGGTTATTGACTCTAGGGCTCAGATGAATAAGTAGTTTCTTGTGGGAGTTGCCGAATTTGGTGATAATTGGAGTATAGAAATGCTATGTTTCGTGAGATATGAACATCTTAGGTTATTGACTCATGCCAGCAACTGTTGAGGGTGACTATACTTATGGGAACAGCGCTAAGTGATATATAAAGGGCATAGGATAGGAACTATCCACTATTCTCATCAAAAATCGGGAGGGTGGGGTGGGGGGGTGGTGAAAAAATCACGCGCCAGAGAAGCAAAAGTCTTTCAGCTCCAGCTCCATTCGGCGGCTAGTGTTCATCCTCACGAAAGGTATTATGACGGAAGGTTAGAGCCACCACGCTCTAAGAGTCTTCAGGGACGGTTGTGTTCAAGCACCAAGACTGACCCAACTTACCCTAAGTGTGGTAAGAACCATCAGGGCGAGGTCCCCAGGGAAAAAAAGGATGATTTGGTGCGTCAGTCTGGTACATGTTGAGGGATTGTCCTGCTAGACAGGGTCAAGGAGGTTGGTGGTATGGTACAACTCAGTCAACAACTTCATAAGCACCAGCAAAGTACCTGACTCAGCAGGGTGGGTGGGAACTCATCTGGTACATGTGGCGATCAGAGTCAAAGAACAGGTTTCTATGCCTCTTCAGGCTCGCAGGATCAAGAAGATACTCCAAAGTTTTCTTTTTTTTTAGTCCAGGAAGATGGTAAACATAAAATCAAATAGAATCCAGAGAAAGAGACTTTTTTTACAAAAATTTTCTATGGTTCTCCTGATGTGTAGTATTCATTGGTAGGGTACGAATCTTTCACCTGATGGTCGGCGCAGCGTCAAATAGCCGGTTATCTCGCCCCAAGCGGCGTCGAATAGATCGAGTGACCACGTCGCTTCTCTGTGATTCGCTAGTCTCGGCGTCTACCACAGACGATCTCCTTGACGCCTAGCTTTCGTCGCAGGCTTCCGTTTCCTCTTGACTCGCGCTCTTCCTACTTCCGCGCATGGGTGCCGTTTTCCGCCATGATTCGCCTGCACCCAGACATCTCTCCTCCTCTCTCATCGTGTCTAATCACCCATTCCGTTCTCGGCCTCCGCATCTCGCGATTTCTTTCCTCCGTTCATCGTTTCGTTTGCGCCCGACTCCCCTCGCCGCGCCTCCTCTCTGTCGATTTGCCGCGCCCCCGAGCGTTCGCATGAGATCTCTCGCTTCTCGTCGGCTACCCCCTCCCCGCATACCCCCCACTATCACGGGCATCGCAACTGGATGCCTCCAACACACGGAGACCCGTGGTGTGTGCGAAACGTTCTCGCTCGTACGCTCTCCTGGACACCGTAACCCACTTTCCGTGTTTTCTGCAGGGCCGCCCGTTCTCCGCTGGCATACGGAGACTCTACTCTACTAAGGCGATCGATCAATGCCCCGAGTTCGCGAGGTCTCCCTCCGGCCCGCTCCGGGCCGCGCTCCCGCTATCGATTACTCCCGACCACCACTATACCCATTGGTCACGAGCCACGGAGTTGCCCCTAGCTAATTAGCCTATGCCAGACGAGACGTAATGCCAAGAGCGCGCGCACATACAGCGCGCCCCTGCCAGACATCCCAGCACATATTACCTAGAGAGGACGCCTCTTCTCGGAGGCGACAGAAAGGCGGAGGCCCACGCATAGATGAGGATGCTCCCGCATCGAAGTACCTCTGTTGTGGTCCGACTAAGGAGGGCGCATTAAGCGCGCGAGATCGAGTTGGACCTGGACGTCTCAAACGCACAGGCACACCAGGACGTGACGACCCTCCCGTCAGGATCATGTACAGTGGGACCGGGCCCCCCACCTCCGGCACTCCCTCGGGCGCTGTGGGAGGGCGCGCTGTGCACCGCCTGTCTGTACCGCGCGCCTCACACGGACCCCCCTGCGCGCCTTTTTAGTGCGCACTGCCGCAACTTTTTATTTTTTAGCGTGACACGACACAAGTACGCGCAAGCGCAGCCCGAGGGTCAACGTCCCACGTATTTTCTGTTATTTTCCGACTCAGGGGACCCGCTCCGACCGCGCGGCGCGCTAAAAAGTCAATGAATAAGTTTAATTGATATGATAGTCTAAACATTGATACTACAGAAATCATCTAAGTTGGGATGTTTTTTTATCTCTGAGCTTCCTTCTTCTAAAATTTTGATGAACCATCACTCCAATAGATAGATTACTTGAAATCGATCCAATATATTGTTTGATGTTAGAAGTGTTGTATAAGTCCAAATTGTGACTCCACTGTGAGAACAAATCAGCAGTACCATTAGCCTCTCTAAAAACCAGGTTTACATTTCAAAATGATCCAATTTTCTGCCAATGTCTGGTTTTGTTGAACTGTTTGTTCACACTCCAAGGAATTGCTATTGTCTTATTTATCCATTGGCAAACATTCAGAGCGACTTGCAATACAATGCTTCTTATAACAAGTTGTCTGTCACAACCAAATCCATCCAATGCTAGAAGCCTTTATATCTGCATATTATTTAGTGCCCCCAAACCCAAGTGTATTAAATGCTAATGTTTAAGTTGCCTTTGTGAAAAAAATCCCTTGGATGCCTCCTACTCCAATCTTTCCAGATTCTGGAAGTGCACTACCAGATGTAATTTAATTGTAAATTACTTATTGTGGGTTTCTCCAATTAACCATGGTGATTCTTAGGTGTCTGTGGGACAATGGATCAAACTAAAATTGATCAAGATATCCCAGCTATGTTGCCATGGTATGGTTGGAAAAAACAATTTTAATGGTTTGCATGATATCTTTAAAAATTCCATAGTGAACTCTGGAATGCTTGATTTCTTGTCTCCATATTCACGCACACCTTTTTTCCCAAATTCCAACAAATAAGTTAGGTAAAATTGAAAAAAAGTAATTTATGTACCTCATTTAGACAAGGCAGATTATTCCAGTTATAACAGCAAGCTTTCTCAAATCTGTATTTGTTTTTTTGTAATGACCCACACTAGCTGACATAATATTTCCTATGTATTTAGCAAAGGTGCCAGCAATTAATATGTGTTTGATGTCATTGTGCCTTTTCCTAAGAAAAAAGAAACATTCAGCTTCATCTCTGCCAAATTTCTGCAAATTCTCATTTTGTTGGTAGCTTGCTCTCAAAGATCTCCAAAAAAGAAGGGGCTATCTGAAAGGAAATATGTTTTATGCCAAACAATTTATTACTAATATCTTTGTCTTTTTTCTTTCTAATAAACTCCCATGCAGATAACGAAGCAAGAAGCAATAGTGAATTTGCCATTTCTCTTAGGTGTCCAAACAGCAGTTATCCTCTTTAGAAATACTATACTTGAATATGTTGCATAATATCAGGTACCATAAGGGAGAACATGTTGGTCTAAGATAACTCTCATTCCACATGACCATTACTTAGGAAATCAGAAAACAAGACTTATTAAGGCTGGAAATATTATACATTGATTGGCAATAAATCCTTCCCCAACCAATAATCCACAAGAACCACTGCACGAAAACCAGGATGAATATCCAATTTCATATGGGATTTCCACAGCCTGCGATTTCGAGTGAAATATCTACAACCAAAGAGTCCCCAGAAGAATCATATGTCTTTGCCACTGATTAGCTCTTTGGCAATATTTAGCGTTAAGAAATGAGAAATTTACTCAAAAGAAGTTTTAGTGCTGAATTCCCCACCATGCTATATTGAAAAAGTGTACATACATAATCTAAATGCCTTACTCCAAGACCACCTTCATTAGTTTTGATGCTAATGTTTCCCAGATGCCAGTGATTATTTTTGGCCATCCTGATCAAACCCAAAAAGAATCAGCACTAACCTTGCTTGAGTATACTTGAGTGTAAGCCTTGAGGTAGGTAGATTCAAGGACTAAATAACAGCTAGCATATGTATTGGCATAGACTGCCAAATCCGAACACATGTTATCACTTAAAGTAAACATATTACCACCTAAATTTAATATCTTAGATGGACCATCCAAAATCGTTTTGATAATCTTTCTCCACTACCTCAGAAAATATATAAATTCTTTGACACCACCCACTATTAAAGGACATCCAAGATAAGTAATGGGGACATTTTCATCCCCTAACCAGTTTCAATAGTTATAGTCTCAATAATATCTTGTTAATCTTAGCAGTTACCTGAAGAAGCTTTGATCTTTATTAACCTTATGAGCAGAAACCAATTTCTATCTCCATAATATTCATATAAGCCGTAGAGAGGTTTCTATCAGGAGAAGTAAAGATAATAAATCATCAGTAAAGGGATAAAAGGTGATTACTTTGGGCCCGTTACTTTCCCTTTGAAAGCCAATATAAGCCTGATTAGGATATAATTAAATTAAGCTTGTCTTGAGAATATTTCAGCACCTAAAGAAAAAGGCTGGAGACAGTGGAATCTTCTTGCTTTTTTTAAACCTCTAGTAGATGAAAGAAAAACATGTCCTTATGCCATTAATCACAACTGAATACCAGTATTATTCATTATTCTGAATACCTCCCCATTAAACAATTCTCCAACCACATTGTTCTGGAGTACCCAAACATGTATAATTCCAAGACACTCTGTCATAAACCTTATTCTATGATCCAGCTCTTGAATAACTACATTTCTACCTCTTTAGGTATTTAAGACCATGGAATCAGTCCTGAGCCAACATCCATTCTCAGAAAATACTACCTTTCCACTTAACAAAACCAGACTGATTTTTTGAAATAATGAGAGGTAGACTAGGAGCCAATCTAGTACTATAATCTTAGAAAGGATCTTGTTGGTTTAAAAAGTTACTAAGGACAATAGGTCTAAAATCTTTAGCTTGTTTAGCATGATCACTTTAGGGGAGAAGAATTGAACAGGCATGAGTCATATATTTAGGCATATCAAACCATTTGAAATTTAAAGCAGTACGCAGCAAAGAAGGTCATATTTAATGATATCAAACAGGTTTGATAAAAACTGTGGCTCCAATACCATCAGTCCAGAGCAGAGTGAGGATTCATACTCATAACCACATTTCTCAATTTTCAAATAGTAGGCATTTTCCTAAAGATCAATATTCTGTGCCTCCAGTAACCATCTGAGAATGCACTGTAATTGAGCTCATCAATTTCTCATAATTACCTGATAAAAATACTCTGATAATAAGCAGGTTTCGTTAGCAATAAGATCATCCCCCTGAATCCAATGACCATTTATTCATCAATAATTAGAAGGGGACCATTCTCTCCTCTTACCTCTAATAACAAGCATGGGAAAGTATTTGGAATTTGACCCTTCTTTCAACCAGTGTAGTTGAGTTTGCTGTAAGGATTGCAATTTAACTCAAATATTTGATGTATTGTGGCATCATTGCATACAGATTTTCTCTGTTATCCTTTACTATTATCTCTAACATAAATTTCCTTCGGCATTTTTTAAAAACACCCTCTTCGATTGACTTCACCTTTTCAAATTACTCCCCATTATTCCTGTTGGACCAATCTCTTAAGGGTTTTAGTTAACCTTTTCATGGTATGAAAAAATCCACATGGGGTTGCCATTAGTTTCTTTGTTGTCGAACCAAGTTCAACAAGTATTGTAAGAAAGTTATCATTCTCAGTCCAACACAATTAAGAAATTTCAAAACTTAATCCCAAAAAAAGCATTGTTCCTGATTCTGAATCATTCCATCAAAAGGGGCAGTGGCAATGATCAGATCACACATAAGGAAGGTGAGTAAATGTTAGTCTGAGGCATTCTTTCCAACCATTTGTTATTAACCAGTCCTCGTCTAACCTTTTCCAAATCAGATAGCTCCCATCTTTTCTGGATTACACCAGTATAAGTGACCACTATACCCCATATCCACCACAAACCCAAGTCATCATAGATTAATAAACTCTTAAACTTTATTAATAGTTATATTCCTCTACCACCAATCGTCTATTGTGAAGAGGATATAACATTAACATCACCAATGATGCACCAAGGGTAACCAGTTTGCAGACCATTTCAACATTTACTATCCCAAAGATGGTTTCCTCAAATGGTCTTACATTTGCATTAAAACATATGTCATCAGAAATTTTTATTGATAATTCTCATGAAGAACTTCACAAGTAATATGCGTGCAGATCAACTTTCCATAACCGACAAGTTACTTCATTTGGACCAAAAAACCAGATTTTGGTATGGATTACTATGCCCTATGATTAATCACCATCTGCATTCTATAAAATCTAGGTGAGGAAAATGGTTAGTAAAAAGGTTCTAAAATAAGCAATCATAGCCGCAAATTATAATTTTCCTGAGATTAATCATGTCTTTCCAGAGAGCACCAAAAGAATTAATGCTCCTAGCATTCACAACAAAAGAAATTTGACATCATATGGCCTATACTTCTGGCTCTAGTATTAGGTC
This sequence comes from Solanum habrochaites, assembly GCA_027704765.1. NCBI lineage: Eukaryota > Viridiplantae > Streptophyta > Magnoliopsida > Solanales > Solanaceae > Solanum > Solanum habrochaites. Next base: position 48,301 of record JAKWJA010000703.1, read on the forward strand.
TAATTTAAACTCGTAGATTTAAATCGTTTAAACAGTTTCCTCCCCCTTGGTGAAAGGCTTGTTTTGCAGAGTAACACTCTAATTTCATTACCTTGATTCTTAGCATTGTTAGATCCAGGGCGACATCTATCCTTTGTAAACTCCTACATAGTAGTGCAATTCAGTGTCAGTCAAGAAAAATCTACCATTTGAACCTTTCCAGTCTCTACTCCAGGTGATGACCTAGTTATAGCCTAGACGGAGGTATTACATAAATGCTCTCATGTCAAATTCACTCAGAAGTCATCTCTACAGATCTTGTAGGAGTTAGAAATGGAGACTTCGACGTCCCCAATTCTAATTCTTACCTCCCCCTCAATCATACCAACCACCACCCCAACAAACCCTGTTCCTCGTTTAATCTTGTCTTTTTCCCGTCCTCTCGCCTTCTCAGATACGCTCCCCGCCGTCGTCGTTTGTCTTTTGTAATTCTAGGCAATGGATTGTTTACATTCTTGTTTGCCTTAGTTGATGTAAGAACTAGGATGTTTGTCTTCAGTTTCCACATGAACCAATTTAGATGGTCAGGGGAGATAGAAGCTTAGCGCCTATGAGGTCGATTCATTTCTTACCTTAAGGCAGAAAGATGAGCTTAAGGTTTATCTCTATAATCAGTGGGTTAAGGATTTAGCTATGAAAACCCAAACTCTTGAGTCAGTTCTAGTAGTCATTGTGAGTTTCAAAAGTATTTCTATAAGAGTATTCCAGAGCCCCTTCCGATAGGGAAATCGACTTGGAATTTATTCTTTTTCAAATACCCAACCATTTCTAGCCCTCCTTACAAAATGGCTTCGGCAGAGCTTAAGGAATCTATAAGAAAGCAATTGAAAGACCTTATATATAAGTGCTTCATCAGACCTAGTATTTTACCATGGGGTGTACCAGTGTGTTCTTAAAAGAAGAAGATGTTCTCTCAGAATGTGCCCGACTAACGACACTTGAAACAAGGTCACAATCAGAATAAATCTCCCGTCCCAGGCATTGATGATTGTTTGCCAACCATCCGGGTCACTAGTCATTTTGCACGATAGACCTAGTGGGGTTCTTCATCACATCAGAATCGAGATAGGATATTCAAAAAAATATCCCTTCAGAACTAGGTATGGTCATTATGAATTTGTAGTTATGTCCTTTGGATTAACCAATGCCTCCTACAGCTTTCAGTGGAATTGATGAACCAAAGTGGTTTAAGCAGTAACAGGGACTTGTTCGTTATTGTCGTTATTGATGATATCCTTCCATTTTACGCCTCTTTTTTTCTGGAATGTGAATGCAACATGCGAGTCATTTGATTTTTCTTACGAACCTCAAGGAAGTGTCAGTTATTCGCTAAATTTAGAAAATTTGATTTTCGGGTTTGCAAAGCCGTTGCTTCCTTGTCACAGTATATCTACGAAGGGATCTGAGACTAGTCGAGTAGATTCATAGAAGATAAAACAGTGTGAAATAAGTGGACAGACCTACCTTTGCTATCAATAGAAGTTTTTAGGCTAGCGGGTTTATTACAGAAAGGTTCGTGGAAGGAGTTTCATCCATAGACCACACTAGTGACTAGGTTAACTCATAAGATTGTAAAGTTGTGCAGTCAGATGATGGTGGGAAAATTTTTGCAGAATTAAAAATTAGATTGACTACAACTACTGTCTTAACTCTACCAGGGGTTTTCATATAGGTATGTTATCTATTTTGATGCATCGCAGAGTTGGCCTAGGTGGGGTAGGAATGCAACTAGATTAAGTTTAGTAGTTATGCTTCAGATAAGCTTAAGGTTCATTAAGAAGAACTACCCAACCCATGACCTCGAGCTTCAAGCAGTAGTGTTTGCCACTCTCGATATGGAGGACACAAACATTGTATGGTGTTCTTTGTAGTTGTGTTTCACTATCATAAGACCCTTCAGTATGTGTTCACCCAAAAAAGAGTTGAACTTCGCTAGAGGAGATGGCTTGAGTTCCTTAAGGAGTGTGCGATTATCATCTTGGTAAGGCGGAATTGTAATATCGATGCTCTTAGCCAGATATATATGGGTAGTGTATCAAATGTTGAGAAATAAAGGAAGGATATAAGTGGAGATGTTCACAGGCTTCCTCGCTTAGGATTTCTCCTAATGAAAATATCATAAATGTTGACAGTTTCAGAATTGGGCAGATCTTCTTTGGTAGGGAGGTTAAGGAAAATCAAGAGATGATTCCAATTCTTGCTTGAACTTAGGAGTGTTTAGTCCACAATCATTAGAATGAGGTTCCTCCCAAGGGGGAAATAATGTACTCGCTACAGGGTAATGTGGTGTACCTGTGTGGTCAGTTTAAAAGGTATATCCTTGTAACATACTCCAGATATTCTATTCACCCAGATGCAACTAAGATGTACTGTTAGCTGCAGCAGGAAGTCTATCTGTGGAAATGACAATGAAGAGAAATATATAGATTTTGTGAGTAAGTGCCCAATTAGCCTGCAAGTCAAGGTAGAACATAAAAAACCAGGATGTATGACTCAGAGATCGCTATTCCTTCCTACTTGGAAGTGGGAAGTGATCAATATGGATTTCATTAATGGTTCTCGTCTCGCCACATGACTCAATTTTGGGTGATAATTTGATAGGATTACCACGTCTTCTCCTTCTAGCAGTCAAGACTACATATTCGGCAGGAGGACTCGGCCAACCCTTAATGAAATTGAGATTGCATGGGGGTTACTTTGTCTATTATATCAAATGAGGTCCTTATTTTACCTCTCAATTTTGAAGTCCATTTAAAGGGTTTTCTTGGTACTCAAGTTAACTTTAGCACAAAATTTCACACCCATCAGACTGATGACAGGCAAAGTGTACCATTCAGACCCTTAGGATATATGGAGGGCTTGTGTGATCGCTTATCAAGGGTAGTTGGAATGATCACCTTCCTATTATTGAGTTCACTTATAACCATATTATCATTCTAAAAAACAACCGCAAAATTTCACAGCATTCAGTGGCCCCTTACGAACTTTTGGTATGGATTAGGTTTAGAATCTCCTATTGGTTGGTTTGAAGTAGTGACGCGATACTTGATAGGGCCAGATTCATTCTTTATGCTATGAATAAAGTATAACACATTAAGATGGACTTAACACCACCTAGAGTCCGTCGAAGATCTTACGCAGATGTAAGATAAGGAATTAGATTCCAAGTATGATGGTTGTTCCTGAAAGTGTTACTATGAAAGGAGTGATGAATTTGGCAGAAGTGGAAACTCAGTCCAGATATGAGGCCTTACCATACTTTTAAAAGGGTTATCAGGTGGTCATAATCAACTATAGTTCAACACGCTAATTAGCAGTAGTACATCCAATCTTCAACATCATCCATGTTGAAACGTGTGTGGGGTGAACCATCCTCTGTAGTGCCATTAAGCGTGTGGCGTTGAAATAATAGTTCGTTTCTTATGGAGGATGTACCATGAGATTTCTTGAACGTCATGTTAGAAGGTGAGAAAAATAAGTCGCTTTCCGTAGGTTTTTTTTTGTGGGTATCAGTCATAGATGATCTACTTGGTGAGCAGAAGAGGCCATGAAATCAGTATCTCACTTTTTTCCTTCCGATTTCCAATCCAACTTGAGGTAAAAGTTCCTCTTAAGGTTTTCCCTTCATTCAATATGCGTAAATTCATCCTAGGATCATGTTCCCGTCGAGTTTGTACTTGCATTTTTAGTGTATTTGCATGTTGTTGAAACTCAATTCAGTCAAAAAACCTCATTTCTCATTGGTTTAGTAGTAGGGATTGGCAGCCCTCATCCCTCTATTTAGATAGTTTAGTCGCGTTTGAGGACGAATGTTCCAGTAGGAGATAAGTAACACCCCAGATCCGAGAAGAGACAAAATATCAGATTTTCAAAAATCGTCTTGCAGGTGCAATCGATGGAACCTAGCCAACCCACGACCCATCCCTTCACAGCCTCGATTGTCACTGAAACTAACTTCCACCCAATACGCACGACCCATGGCTGCACTACCTATGGGTCCATAGGTCAGACTAACGGTACGTTTGGTATCCCTCGTCAAGACACTATTTACACCACGCTCTGATAAACCACGATTGCCATTATGGTCCGTTGAGGACCTACGGACCGTAGGTGAATTAGAAACAGCTAGGTGGAAAAGTAGTTGGGTCAACTTAAAATGACATAAAAACTTGTTGAACAAAAAATGAATTGGTGTCCCGTACCTATGAAATGATAGATATTGAATTAGCTTTCCATAACCACTAGTTTTTCCAAATTATATCCTCCTAGTAAAAATTATGTTCTTTTTTTATTAAAGGCCTGCGACAAAACCCACCTACTGACCCAACGATGGACAGTCATTGAACGACGCTCCGTCAGTCTTGGTCATCGTTTGTCCGACAACACTAACTCAAAAAAGGGTCTTATGTATTTTCGCACTTCTTTTAACCCTAATTACCAACTTAATGGTTCTTTGCTTTTGTTGTGAGCTATTCCTAAAACTCAATGAACACCATGACACACGATCCCTGCCGTTTGAGAATTTCATATTTTTTTTTGATTATTCTGATCCCTAAAAAACCTTTTAAAGATTATTGCAAAGGTAGTAGTCTCTTTATTATTGCATCCACTATGTTGCATTAATATATTTGGCGTTTTGAGCATTTCATTCATTCCATCCTTTTTAGTGTCATGTTTTAGAGATTATTAGAGTCTCCCTGAAGGGATGCAGAGTTTCATGTACTCTAGTTTTCCATGGACTCTTGTTTTCACATTTTGAGATATCTTCTCGGCGGGGGGGGGGGAAGGATGGAGAGGAGAATGGAGGGCTATAAGGAATAGGTGAAGGCAGTGGAAAAGAGAAGCGGGAAGGGGGTAAAGTACAGGGGGGATGAGATTATAATTCGGAGATGATTAATGGGGGTGGACGGCGGTAGGTGAGGGAGAGGAGAACAAATGACAAGGGAGGACTTGGATCTAGAGGTGGCGAGAGCCGTCGTAGGTGCTTGTGGATGGCAAAGAACTGGGATCGTAGGCAAGGTGTGGCAGGAGAGTTAAGAATAGTCGTGCGGATGCGGCGGCAAGAGGACTGGGATTTATAGTTCGGACTGAGGACGGTAGGGGTAGAGAGGTGGCGGGCAGCCGTAGGTGGCAGGGATGCGGGGAGAGGGATCGGAGGGGAGGCCGAAAAAGTGTAGATAACTAGTTCGGTAGGTGAATTAGGCGGAGTGGCTCTTGAGTGGAGTATGGCCGATAAGGCATACTAATGCCAGGTTATGAGTCGAGGATAAGGGGTTCGGATGGGCTTCATTGCAAAAGAATAGGGGGGGACGGGTTTTACAGGGGGTGTGGGAGGTGGTAAGTGGGAGAGTGTTAGGAAAAGCATCGGAAGATGGGAGATGTGGATAGGAAGGCGATGAGAGTGGAGGGTGTGGTGGATGTGGGTCACAGCTGATGTTTGGGGGGGTCTGCATGGGGAGGGGGGGAGGGGAAGAGGAAGGGGAGGTATCGGGGCGGCCTTGATTCGTTGGAAATGGTTGCGGTAGGTGGCATTGTGATTGGAGGGAGGGAGGTGTGGGCAGCCATTATGCGGAGCGAAACGGGAAGGAGTGGGGAGGTGAGGGGATCCATGGATCATAGTGGCGGTTAGGTTAAAGGTTTCTTTTCCCGTTTTTCCCTGTCTCAACTACCACATAAGTTGTTATGGATGTCATAACATAGATTATTGTCACTGTAAACATGAGATAGTCTGCTTGTGAGAAAACTATCCTGCACGGTAGATTGCATTTGCAAAGGAACAGAGGATCTTATTACTTTACACTATACAAAAAAGAGGAGATTTCAAGAAACTACGTCCTTTGAAATGACTACTGCTAAGAACAATTTTCACAACACGAGGAGGGTACAAAGGCAATCAGTTAGTGGTGACCGCAAATAATTCAAAAAGTACAATAACCCTATGAGCAAAATGATGTTCGTGTCACATCAGAGCTCGTTACAATGGAACTTCAAAAATCTACCATTTTCCTATGCATAAACGAACTTACTTTTGTGTCATAAAACTATTATAAGTGGTCACATTGAGGCTTCATGAAACTTGTTGTGTTCAATAGAATGGATTTAAAGGTATATCAAAGCTTAAAAGTCAACAACTCCGTAAAGATATGTGAGAAACTATCGTAACATAGATAACATGTCACTCCAACACTTGGATAGTTGCTTGTGTTCAGAAAGTTTGCTTGTGTTGAGATTCTCAACACTATTTGAGAGTGTTAAGCAAATCCACCTTGATGAGTTCCTTGTGAATTTGTTGCCTCCACTAGTAGCTCTGTAGTCTCTCCTTTCCTTTGAGTTTCTACCTTTCTTTATCCACAAGACCTCTAGTATCAGTTGTTGTATATTTTTTGGTTTTAAGGACACAATCGATTTCTAACAATTATAATTTTCTATTGTAAAGTAAGGATTCAAATTTCGTCCTACAATTGTTAGACACAACATTTCTTGCATTACCGCTATCAACTCTCTCAATTTTTCACTCACTCGTTGTTTGCTATCTTGCTTACATCTTGAGACTTACTTCTTACATGTTAGCAATAACTGTGGATCATCTCTATTTATAGGAGGTGATGAAAGTGTTGTTAGCTTTTATTTCAAACATGCTTAGAACCAGAACTTTGAAATCTTGTAAGACAACAAAGTTTAATAACTTTTCACAACTAGAAAATTAAAAGAAATTGCGAAACTAGAGTCAGAAACAGATTTTTTAAAAAAATATACTAATAGTTTCTTAAAGACGAAACTTGGGTGTTAATATGTGTCTAAAGATCTTACCAGCTGATTCCAATAACTTTGCAGAAACACGAACTTACCAAGTTTGTGAACCAGGAAAAAGAAGAATAGAAGAACTAAAAGTAATTCACAATCTAAAATTTGTAAAACACGTAACAAATCCTGAAATTTTTAATAGAAAAATATAGTGCACTGAACTCACAAGTGTCCTTAAAGAAATTAGTCCCCTCTAGTATCTAAGGTTTGATTTGGAATATGACCTCCCAAGGTAAAATTATCCAATCACCAAGTATAGATACCAAAACTTCGGTGTCACGAACCAGCTCACCGGCAGTAAATTACACTCGAATGTTATTTAGTATTTGAAGAACAGTCCATGAATTCTATTGAAAATGAGAGGAATCCGTGAAGTTTATAGAAAACAACGGTAGTGCGAAAAGATTTTCTTATTGTGCTTTAACAAGAAGGTCACACCTTTGGTGAAAAGTTTACAATAATCAGAAAGGTCTTCACCCTTCATAAAAGTCCCAACTTTCCATAAAAGTCACAAACTTTTCATAAAAGTCACAACTTTTTGACACAAAAGTTTTCCAACGTTCATAAAAGTCGCATACTTTTCGTAAAAGTCACCAACTTTCCATAAAAGTCACAAAATTTTATAAAAGTCACAACTCCTCATAAAAGTTGCAACTCTTCATTTTTCCATTCACCCTTTTTAAAATCCAACAGAAGATCCTATATAGAGATCTCTTACATAAATATTTCTAAATATCTTTGTACTAGAACTACCTTTTCTAGAATATTTCTAGACTTCTCTCTCCAGAATACTCATTCTGGAGATCTTTCTTCATTCTCTACAACTGCGGAATATGTTACCGTTTTCTGGACTTGTCATAAATCAATAATTAGGTTGGGAGAAATCACCCACTCATCAGGAAAGCAAATTGAATCTTCACAAAAGCCCTTATATTTTATCTGATAGTATTGTGGGTGGTAAAAAAGGGAATTGCTCCTGAATATCGCGAAGAGAGAACTAAGGTAACTTCAATCCGCACTTAATAAATTCCAAATCTAATGAATTTGAAAACGAGAAGAAAGTTGCAATATGAAATGAGGGTATGCATTGTTTTAGTTAATCATCATATATGCATATCATATATTTATAAAAAAGAAAACCTAGATCGTCTACGTGACGCTCACAAACATAATTTTATTTTTTACTTACATTAATTTCACAAACTATCTTCGTCCTTCATTAAAGTTGTGAGATTTATAAATTTTATACTTTTATAAAAAGTTGCTATTTTTATGAAAAAGTTGGGACCTTTTATGAAAGTTGCCGACTTTAATGAATAGGTTTTTTGAGACTTTTATGAAAGTGGTGATTTTTCTGAAAGTTTGTGACCTTACATAGGGTTTGCCCCTTTTCCAATAGTTTGTACATTTCTGATCAACCAATAAAATTTGTTCAAACTACCCTTTGTTGTCAATAATAGAGGGATTTCCTCTTATTTTAGAACAACGAAAATTCTAAATTTGTGTACTTTGCTTATGTTTGAGTGGCTCAAGACACCATTTTTCTATTGACAAATCCAGTACCTCATTTTTTACAGTCATTAATTTGTGCTTATGTTTATAGAATAAATGCTAAGATGTCATATTTTTTATTTTTCCTTTACATATTACTGATTGTTACTGCATAATCTTGTATTAAGATAATATGTGTTTTATTTTTATGACCGTAGATTTAAAATTCTGAACATTTTCGGCAAGAATCGGGGGTAATTTTTACTAGTACTGAGCACATGACTCAATTTTGCTGCCCAGCCTTATATAAAATTGTCAATGGGTGTGTGTGTTTCTAAAAAAGTAATGTTAACCTTGGAAATACGACACATTTGGAACATCAAAAGTGAAAAATTGTACAACATATCATAGGATTACTTAAACGTAAAGTAGATTTCTCTAGAATGGCTCATTCAGGATATCTTCTTCAATTCTCTACCTTCGGAAACTTCTTAGATTTTTCTTAACCTATCTTACAAATAAACAACTAGATTTTTATGAAATCTACTGCTCCCCCTCCAACAACCAACTTAATGTTTTCTTTGATTTTGTTGTGAGCTATTCTAAAATGCCTGCAACATCATGAACTCCGACTGCTTATTTCAAAGGTAGTAGTCTTTAGTATTGACCATCTCAGCTAATGTTGCATTAATTTACTTGGCGTTTGAGAATTTTATTCGTGCCATCCTTTTTAGTTGAGGTTGTATAGAGTCTTACGAGTCCTCCCTTGCAAGGATTCTAGAGTTTCATGTACCTATTTTTTCATGGACTCCTTTTTCACATTTTGAGATATCTTCATTTTTCTGTATTTGAATTATATTATTCCATACCCCTTGTTCAAGTTTTCTCTCACTTCCTTGTCTTCATTCTTCAACTTATAGGTACTTTGCTCCATTCATTTTTTATCTGGCAGGGAAACTTCTTTGAACTATCATTTTGGTACTTTATCAACTCCTTCATAAGTTGTAACGGATGTCATAACATAGATAATCCCCCCCCTATCACGGTAACAACTTGAGATAGCTGCTTTGTGACTATCTTGGACATAGATTTGCCTTTAGAAAGAAAGGAGGCACGTTATTACCTTGTCACTATAACACAGACATGACATTCCAAGAAACTTGTCGGTTATAAAATGACTATTGATGATAGCAAGATCATACATTAGAACTGTCAAAAGTCGGTCAAGTAGTGACCGCAATAATTCAAAAAGGCCATAACTCGTGATTAGCAAAATGATGAGCGTGTCACACAAGAGCTCGCACAGTGAACTTCAAAATATCTACCATGTTCTAGGTATAAAAAGAAATTACTTTTGTTCCAGTACTTTCTAGTCCAGTTTAGAGTCTATTTCACGACATAGTTAGTTCAAACTTAGTATTGCGTTAATATTTTCTTTGTATTTAAACTCACTCAGTTTCATAATCGCAGATTAGCAATGGGTATTTCCCATCTTTCAGTTAAGTCTGATTTAGCTTTTCGCAATAGTTTAATATTCTTTACTATGATCATATTAATGTCAGCCCAAGGGTTAGCTTGGGGATCAATTGTGGTCCTGGTTTACTATGTCACCGTTCCTTTTCCTTTGAGTTTCTACCTGGTCTTATCCATAAGACTCTCTGGTCCACTGTTGTATATTTTTGGTTTAGGAACACAATCAATTTCTTCATCAACTTATATTTATAATAGTTAAAGTCAATTGATTCAAGGTCCTACTCTGGTTACGCACAACCATTTCATGATCACACCTCTATCAAACTCTCTTTTATTCTCACTCACTTTTGTTTGCTATCTTGCCTCTACATGCTTTGACAACTTATTTCTTACTTGGGTAACCAATAATATTGATCTTTGATCATCTCTACTAATAGGAGGTGTGAGGAAGAATCTAGAGAGACAGCTCTTCTAAAATATTTATAGCGTAGCTATTCTCCCAGAATATCATTAAGAGATCTGTCTTCAATCTCTACAACTCCGAAATATTTTACATTTTTTTGGACGTGGTCGTAAATAAATAATTAGGTTGTGAGAAAACAACCATAATATAGGAAAGCAAATTGAATCCTTTAACGAAGACATTATATTTTTAATAAGTATGAAATAGTATTGTGGCGGAAAAAAGGGGAAATGCTCACGAGTATCATTGAAGAAAGAAACTAAAGGTGTAGCTTCAAGCCACAAGCCTAAGTAGCTTCCAAACATAATGAATTTGAAAACATTAAAATGCAATTACAAATGGAGGGATATGCCAAGGGAAATTTTTTAGTTTAATAATCATATATCATATTATCCATATAGTTATATAAAAGAGAATCCTAGCCGCCTAAGTTGGCGCCACAACTGTAGGATTTTTTTTCCCTGAATTTCTTACCCCAACCCCCCCACATAGGTTTTCCTATTAGGAAAAAGGTTTTTGATATTGACTTAATCCTTTTTTGGTAGAAAAAGTTAGGACTCATAAACTGAGAGAATGTTCCTTCTAACTGATCAGCATTCACAATGTCAGATCGTAAGGTCTTTAAAGCGTTTTGGTTAGGGGAGAATTTATGGTCACAAGTTTGATACGTATCACTTGTGTGAAACCTCCCATGTATCCGAGGAATTGGTGAGGTTGTTTCCCTCTGATTTGTACTCTTCATATTTATGTGGATTACTATCTCTCTTGTGTGGACGTTAGGTTGATTGATCGAACCATGTTAACAATCTTTGTGTGTTTTTGGGATATTTCTCGTTGTCGTCTTACTCATGGTCTTTCGAGGGTTGATTTGCTAGACTTCCGTGTACACCTGCTAATTTTTGGTCCTAACAGTGTATCAGGCCAATCAATGATGGAGTCAGGTCAGGGCCGATAATAGATGATTGAACCTGGTTTAGAAAGAGGTGTTCATCTGACGGTGTCGTTAATAGCCACAACCTTTTTTGACAGTAATGAAGATTTTGTTGGAGAATGTTTCAGAGAGGTTCTATAGTGTTGAGGAAATAGATTTTTCAAAGGAGATTATGGAAGGAGAAGCAAGGTGTTGAATATTAAGTCAAGAAGGTGGACAAATTATTTGTCAGAAATTCAGGCATGGGGGGAGATGGGAGATTTGTTGGATTGTATTGGCCCTGATTTTTTTCATAAATAGGTTTTCCTTTTAGGAAAATGTTTTGAATGGATAATCCTTTTTCGTTAGGAAAATAGGTTTAGGAATATAATAGATACATGTTCCTTCAAACTTAATCAACATTCACAATGTAGTCAAGGGCTTTGACAGAGTTTTTTTTGGGGAGAAATTTTGGGTCACAAGTTTGATACGTTATCCTTTGTGACCTCCAATGTATTTCAAGTGAGTGAATTGGTTGATGGTTGTTTCCCTTTTTTTTGTTGTACTCTCATATATTTATAAGGATTGCTTATCTCGTTGTGACGAGGTCGATGACCCTAACCACGTTAAAGCTTGTGTGTATTCTTTCGGGAATTTATCGTTGTCTCTTACTCGTGGTCTGTCGAGGTTGCTTGCTACTTCCGCGTGTTTAAATAAACTGCTTATTTTCGGTCCTAACAAACACATGAAGAATTTGCTTGTAAATTATTATTTTTCAAAACTACCACTTCTCTTTTATGAAAGTTGTGACTTTATAAAGAGTTGCGACTTTTTTAAAGTTATGACTTTTAGGATAGTCTGTGACTTAAATAAAGAGTTGTGACTTAAATAAAGGAAGGGTTTTGTGCTTTATAAAAAATTGTTGTCTTTATCTAAAGTGCGACTTTATGGAGATTGCGACCCTTTTACGAAAGGTGGTGAATTTTCCAAGCGTTGTAACTTTTTCAAATAGGTGTAACCATTCTAATAAGTAACAATAGGATTGTTGATGTACTACCCTTTGGGCCTTATACATAGTGAATTTCTCTCATTTTAAAACAACAAAATCTTATCGTATTCTATACACCTTCAGCAAAATTAAAATATTCGCACTAAAATCGAAAGGGCTGCGTCACATCAGATGTTGATCGTTTTCCGCTCCAATGAGATGGAATGTACCCCTTTTAGACTTTGGGCCCTTTCATCTTCTGAAAATTGTTTTTGGTCTATAATTTTCAAATAACAAAAAATCTGAATCTTCTTTCTTCTACTTCCACCCAAAAATAAAACATTTGGGTACTTCGACTCTATTGCGTGACTTACTAACAACTAATTCTTATCAATAAAGTTTGTGAATATAAAAATCGGTCATTTGAGAGGATGTAATCATGAAACCACTAATAGGGAGGAGAATGTTTTAAGGGGACTCACTAATATTGGCTTAAGTGGTACTCAATTTTTTCTTTCTATTATTTTAATTTTAACATATTCTGAGTATGTGTTTTATTTTACCACTCATAATTTAGATTATGCTATTAATTGTATTTTTAGTATATGTTTGAAAATATGTTGTTTATGTATCGAAAAAATTTTATTGTCCTGGTATATTGCACATATACACATATAATATGTCTATTCATTGTGCCAGAAAAAAAATTAATGTTACTTACGTTTTAAAGTATTCACGTTTTTTAATATATTCTGTATTAAATTTTGTAACTTAAAGATTTATAAGCTTACCATGTATTTTTTTTTACATAAGATATGACTATTCTCACATTTCATTGACAAAAATTTATTATGCAGTTCAAAAGTTCTTAATTGTATTACATGTTCAAGCGGTTATTTCTTTTTGAGGCCTTTTTTCTCTTTATTTCCCTTTAATGTTTACCAAGAACCAATGTTTATTATTTTGTGTGTAAGTTAATTCATTAGAGGTTCTTGAGTTATTGTGATAATGATACAATAATTCAATTCATGTTGAAATGAAATATTGTTAATAGTTTTTAAGAACCTATTTTGCCTAGTATTTTTGAATTATGGATATTAGAAAGAAATTTAATCTTTGAAGTTCACTTCAATATTATTTATGACCGCGCAAAGCGTGGGCAAATTTATTAGTATATTTATATAAAGAAACCTTAGGCCAATCTCCCATGGAGTCATCACAAATAAATATTTTCTTTTTATTTATTAATCCAAAACTAGCCCTTCGTTTCTTTCATTAAAAGTGTGACATTATTTAAAGGTTTGCTTGTATTGAAAGTTGAGACTTTAATGAAAAGTTAGTATTTGCAACTTTAATAAATGGTGCGACTGTTATGAAAAGTGGCATCTAGTTTGTAATAGTTGCCACAACCTTTTAAAAAAATGTGATTTTTATGAAAGTTTTGGACCTTACAGTAGGGTTGACAAACTTTTCGAAATAGTTGTAAATTCAAGAGACACACCAAATATTTGTTCAAACTACCTGGTGCATAATGAGTGGATATCCTCTCCATTAGGAAAAACGAAAGAATGTTGAACTCCTCTTTTTCTATACAATAATATTTGTGTTACTTTGATCATGTTGAGTGGCTCAGAGGACACTATTATTATATGGACAGATTTGGATGGTATGTTATTTTTACTGTCTAGTTAATGCTTAGAAATTAAGAATGAAATCATAAGATTGGTTAATAAGTTTTATTTTCCTTTACGTTATTAAGGTTGGTACTGCATAATCTGGTATGTAAGATAAGATAATATAGTGTTTTTAATTTTAATAATCCATAACTTTTAAAGATTATTATTATAAATTTCATAAAAATTTCGGGCAAGAAGCACGGGTATTTATACTAGCTAGCCAATGACTCAATTATGCTGCCCGCGACGATATAAATAATGTCAATGCTGGGCTGTGTTGTGTTTTCAAAACTAATGTAATTTTGTAGAATAAAACATGTGGCATAAAAAGTGAATAAAAATTGGGACTGACATAGCATGTGATTACTAAAACGTAAGAAATTTTCCATTAATATAAGTACATGTTGTTTAAGTGAGGAGCTTTTCCTAAAGAAAGAAGAGCACTGAACTTCCATGGTCGTCTTGCCTTATCTATTATCAATTTAAAGGCGTTTTCATATATTTATTCCCAAAAAAATCCATAGAACAACTTACTATTACATGCGCCGCGGTACCAAATAAGTTTGATAGTGGACCTACCATAAAGTATATTTCAATGTACCTGGTGATTATGTTCGTATTCCTCGCCCTCCAAAAAGAAGAGGAATGTTTTAAGTTTCCTGGATGTTGACCAACAAACATTGCGAACTGTAGGTGGATCTGAAAATGATTAATAGTAGCATATTTGGAAACTTCCTCTTCCTCTCCCTCACCTCTACCGATAACTTCTACCACATCCCCTTGAAGTACTACTAATTTGAGAATGTGTTTGTATTGATTCAAACTTGATCATCATCAACAAGTAGTGTACTATTTGCAATGGGCAGATATTTATTTTGCTTTATAACATTCCTCCTCTTGTTGTGCGCTACAAGTTTCAAGGAGAGGAAAGCAGAAAGAAAAGGAAGGTGTGAAGTCGAGGTAGCGTTTAAGAGATAGGGTAGAGGCAAAAGGAAAGGTCGCCAAAAGAATGCTATTGTGGATCGTTTTCAGATTATCAAGATTTAGCCATGTTGTTGTCTGAATTAGGGAGTTAACACTTCCTGGCCATTATCTTCTTTAGAAAAATATACTTAAACATATACCAACATGTACAAGTGAAATATACTTTATGTTTTTCGTCATGATCCCATTACTTGGACTGAGGCACATGTGTTAATGATGTGTTCTATGGAATTTATTTTTTAGACAAAACTATAATGAAAAACTTCAATTATAAACATAACACAAAGGAAGAGAAGTAGGAAGTTCAAGTGCTCCCTCTTCATTTCAGGGAAAAAGTACTTAACTTAAAACATCTACTTAATTAAGTTTAAAGTCACTTTTATGTCTTAAGTATCATATGCTTAGTTGTACAGTTTTTCACTTTTGAGGTTGCATATGTGTTTCTTATTCTATAAAAAGTACACTACTTTTGAGAACAACGACACCACACACCAAGTTGACATTTAAAGAGTCCAAGCACGCATTAATAATGTCATATGCTAGTATTAGCAAATTATTTCTTCTGTAGTCCTTCAAACTTCTAATGTCAAAATCGTTGCCGACTGAGGAAATGTAACTCTTGGCCATGGAAACTCTTCTAATTAAACATATTTTCTAATGATATATCTCAAGGGGAAAATTAGTTTTACATGGTTGGAATCTAAGTAAATGTATAGGTGACTTTGTTAGTTAAAATGAATCATTATTTTTATCTTGGGGACTAATGTTTATGTAAACACACTGATTCTCAATTGTTTGCAAACTTTGGAACTTGCATGGTAGACAAGATTCTTAAATATTTTGTTGACTATTTGGACCCCCAAGATCCATGGGGCGAATCGGTACTGTCATAAGAGAGGTATTGACAACTCTTAGATAAAAATTGCAGACTCCACTCACATAGAGGACGGACTAGACTCTTCTATGGATCATATCAAGTGTCTATGCCTTAATATATATATATATTATTATATCATAT
Source organism: Solanum habrochaites (assembly GCA_027704765.1). Taxonomy (NCBI): domain Eukaryota; kingdom Viridiplantae; phylum Streptophyta; class Magnoliopsida; order Solanales; family Solanaceae; genus Solanum; species Solanum habrochaites. Next base: position 64,147 of record JAKWJA010000703.1, read on the forward strand.
ATATATATATATATAGATATATCTATAGAGATATTACAATATATATATATAGCCACACGGACAAGGCAGAATGAGGGACTACCTTCACATAGTGGACGATAAGACTCTTCTATGTGATCATTACAAGCGGCAGCCTTATTCATTAGGAGCTTCATAAAAATATGTTTGGGTTCCATCCCACCTTGAAACTTGAAAAAGCACCATTGATAATTTCATGACCTTTCTATGTTCATATTCCCTTCACATAGAGATGACTGACTCTTCTTGTGCTCAATAACGTTCTGCCGTCTTCATTAGGAGCTACATCAATATATGTTAGGGTTCCATCCAACCTTGAACCGTCAAAGAACCATTGATCATTTCATCAATCCTATCATTGTTCAACTTATGTAATGTTCAAACCTAGTATTTTTTTTTTTTTTTCTTTTTTTTCATGTTTAACCCGAATTGGACATGTGGTTCCAAACATAAATTTTATAATTTCACATAACTAATTAAGTTTAACTTTAAAAAATCAACTTATTTTTAATAAAATTATAAGTCTAATTAAGTTGTAATTCAACCTCATTATCTGACTTGAAAAAATCACTTCTCAATTCCCAACTAAAATAATATTACACAATTCACGTATACTCAACAAGTCAAAAACACGTGATCAATACTAATACAAAGAAAAAGAACTCATGGTCATATATTTCATGGGTGGGGATACATTCAAAAACATCCTCTGTATCAAAAACACTTCCAATTTACTTAAATTCTAACTTCAAATTAAAATTCATCAATTCAATGAAATACCTCAATTCAAATAGTCTAAATCCTCAGTTCAAAACTACTAGTTCACAGTAATTAAAGATCATCCAAAGATAGTCAAAATACAGACATTTGAAACTAATACTAAAAGTGATGAAGTAGTGAATACAACAAATAGAGAACTCAATCATCATATAATTAAGTCTAAGAGTTGATTTTAATGAATTACTACTTGGATAAAACTAATTAAATCATAAGATGACTTTAAAATTAATTAATACATACCTAATTGGCATTTAAAATGGTAACAAAAGAGACTAAACATATCGAAAAAAAATGATGTACCGGTCAGTGCTCATTCTATAGCAAGAAGGAAGATCAATTATCATAAATATAAATTACCTTGAGCTCGGATCCTAAGGATTTGAATCAGTTACCTCTGACAACCTCCTTCACATATGATTGCATCGTTTCTATCATATGTAAGCGGACTACCTAAATGAAATTTCAAAAGAAAGAAATTGGAAGATATTTGCAAATGTATTTCGATATAAAATGAATTGATTATTATACCTAGAAGAATAAATATTATTTGTTCATGTCTTGAAAAATCATTTTTTCAAAAAAAAAAAAAAGATATCAAGAAATTAATTTGTATGAACCTAATCAAGTATTTGAACAAAATCAAATATATTTAATGCAGGAGGAACATCCATGATATCATACACTAATATTTACACTCATTAACGAGTTTATGTTTGAAAGTCTTTAATTGAATAAAATTTAGAACCCTAAATTTCAATTAGTTTTTCCATCAAACCAACCTGAATATCACAAGTGTTACAATCCAAATAAAAGCCTTGAACAGCCAATGAACCGACCATATAGCATTAATACAAGTTGGATTTGGAGTATTTAGGATTTTAGGTGAATTCAGTTGGGGGAATTGGAAAGGTATAAAAGTTGAAGTTAAAAAAGAAATTTCAAAATCACTTAACATCATGATACTTAATCACAGTTGCAAATTCATATAGAATCTAAATAGAAGTCATTCAAAAAAATTCAAAAGAAAAATAATGATTTTCTTACTTGGACCGATGATTCATACACCAAAAGTAAACTTCAATATATAATAAATTACAAATATTAACATAAGTATAGTATAAAATACAGTAAAAAAATCTAAAAATGTACAAAAAATAAAAAATAAACCCAACAAACAGAAAAAAAAAGAAAAACGCCAATATTAAAAATGACCTCACAAAAAGTGTTTCTTTAAAGGGAAATCATAAATAATAATCACTAGTAAGTAAAGAAACCATACATAAACGAAAAGGAATTTAAATTAAAACTCTAACATGGAAAAAAATCAGAAATAAATAGAAAAGATATACCTGTCACCTGAATGAGATCTCATATTAAATGTAGAAACAAGCTCATCCAAGATTAAAGAAACACTGTAATGACCAAGATAGGAGGCAAAGATGTTGGATTTCATCCAAAGCGGGAGAATTTCAGTAATTAGGTGAAAAAAAAGCGGGAGGGAGCAAAAGTGGCCAACCTAGGTGTAGTGGAGGATGAGGAACCCTAATCGTAAGGAAATTGAATATATGGAGCATATTCGAGGGCTTATCGGGAGGGTAGCCATTTACATTGGGCTTTTTAATTGAATTTGGGTAAACACGCCCAAATTAAAGATGGATAAATTTCCTAATTTGTTAAAAATAAAACTACATTCACCCCCAAAAAAAAACAGGGAATGTTTCAAAACAACTAATATTTTAGTTTTTAGTCGGCACTCCTTCGCAAATAGTTTATTATATTAACAAGACATGTATTTTTTTGTTTGATTGTGATCAGTTATTATTTATTCTTATTTTGAGTAATTTGAAAGAAACAAATAAATTCATATAAAGAAAAGATACAGTATGGAACAAAAAAGTTCAAAAAAGGTATAAAAGGAATAACAAATATAAATCAATACAAACTTCAAAAAGAGCAAATTGTAATCTTTTCTACTTTCATTTTCCTCCCATCTTCTTATGGATTAATTAAATTTACAATATGGATTTATCAATAAAATTTCGTTGTCTACAAACCTTAATGTCACATCCATTACATTCTAAAATTAGGAGGAATATCTTTAACGGTAGGAAGTTTATAAGTTTACGCATGCATGTCTGGATAAAGGATATGTTGCTTCAGAAAAACAATGTATGTTGAGAATAATAAAGGAAGGATGCTTTTCATCAATTGATGTGCACCAAGTAATTTAGAAGACTTTGTTAATAAAGTGTATAAATTCCCAATTTACAACCATCAAAAAAAAAACTAATCGCCAAAAAATATTTATTAAAAACCTCGTGAACAGTTTAAAGTATTTTCCACAAAGAACATTGACCCTCCACAAGATACATAAAGTGTGATGCATCTAAATGTAATTTAATTGAAGGAAATTAGATCGGGCATCTATGTGTATTGGAGGGTATTATATGGTGTATCTCACATAGGTTATGGGGCAAATTAATACTTTTAACCCTTTTAGTAGAGTACTTTATTAATGGAATTCATCTAAAAAATGTAAACATTGATTAATATCTTATTCAAATGGCTAAGAGGTTAAATAATCAAATATTCACTTTAGTTTAGTCGACTTCTAGAAGTCAGTTCAAAAGGAGAATAATAGAAAGTAACATTTATGTTTTCCCTTAAACCCTTGCTAGAATGATAATGAGCATACAAAGATAAAATAAACTGATGCGAAAAGATAAATCATATTTAAATCTTAAGAAAATGGGGAATACCTGTATTTATAACTAGATATTTGAAAACCAATGAGTTTAATACAAAGGGAAATATTAACTCAATAATAGTAAATCTAAATATGTCTGAAATAACATCTAAACTGCACTAGAAATACAGGGACTAGCCCAGCTAAATCCTACCAAAAAACTTAAACTAAATGACTAAAGACTGAAATGAAACTCATGACTGTCCTCAGAGAAATGAGGATCCACTATGAAATATGCGGAACGGGAGATCAGGAAATCATATATGCATTATCAGGATGCGAGAACCTTATCT
>JAKWJA010000704.1:0-29658 GCA_027704765.1 Solanum habrochaites
ATGTGGCTAGTAAACGGGACAGTGTTAGTGGGGCTTTCGTACGCTTTATGCCTACAACCGGGGTGGGTGCGTGACCAAACGTGCTCGGAGAAATTGTGGGTACAACGGTATATAGGTCTTGTCTGGTGACTTTGGTGGGGGATCAATAGCATTGTAGGACTGGTTATCTTAGAAATGGTTGATTTTGATGTAATCTCTGGGTATGGGGACTTGGTTTCTTCGCTCACAATTTTGCAATTTAGATTGTAATTTAAAACCTGTACGTGGACAGCCTGGACAGGCCCGTTAGTGTGGGAGGGACTACACTTCACTCAGTTCGTATCATCTCCTTTATCTGTGCGAAGAGAATGGTTAGTAAAGGGTTTTTAGCTTTCTTGGCACACCTCGGGACGATTCTAATCAATGTAACTTCATTAGTGGTTTTCGATAGTGTCCCGTGAAGTTTTGGATTGTTGCCTGCAGACCTCCTGGTATGCGCACCAGATAGAGAGATTGACTTTTGCATTCATTTTAGCCGGTAGACGCGCCCGTTTCCCATAAACCCCCTTATGCTATGGCTCCCTCTAGTTAAGAGAGTTAAAGGCTCAACTTCAAGAGTTTAGGGAAAGGTTTATTAGAACCACGTGCATCCCCTTGGGGGCCCGCTTTTTATTTGTGAAAAGAAGGATGGTAGTTTTCGAAGTGCATAGATACAAGGCAACTGAGTAAAGAACGTTAAGAACAAGTATATCTTCCTCGCATTGCATGATTTTTTCGGACCATTTACAGGTTCTTTACCTTCTCAAAACGATTGAGATCTGGTTATCATCAATTGAAAATACTAACATCAGATGTGCCAAAACTGCTTTTCGAACAAGGATTGGCATTATGAATTCTTAGTAATGTCTTTTGACTTACGAATGCCCCCCCTCTTTGATAGTCTGATTACGAGATTTTTAAGCCATATCTTGAGCTCTGTTTCCATTGTGTTTATTGGTGATATACTGTATACTCAAAGCAGGAAAACTAATGAGCACTTGAGAATGCGTATTGGAATGTTGAGTGCTAAAAAACATTATGCCACATTCTCTCTATAGTAGAGTTTCGGCTAAGATTAAGTGGTCCCTTCTTGGGGCATTGGTTTTCTCAGGATGAGTGATTGTGGATCTTCCAAGATTGAAGCATGAAGAATTGGGTAAGACCTACAATGTTACAGAGGTAAGTAGCTAGTCGCTTTCGGTGGTTTACAGCACTATCTTCGATTTGTCCAAGGGATTTTCTTTCGCGTTGCTTCCGACTGACAAATTTGACTAAGCCAGCTTGTCCATTTGGTAATGGTAGGACTACATGTGAAGAATTTTTCAGCAACTCAAGACCTTGTTGCCTACTGCACCAATTCGTACACCTGCCAGTGGAAGGTAAGATTTCATTGTTTTATTATGATGCATCCTTTTCCTGGTTTTGGTGGCCGTGCTTCTGCAAGAGACAGAATGTATGTGCTTATGCCTCGAAGGCAATTAAAGTGGCATGAACGGAATTATCCGACCAACGCTTTTGGAGATGGCTGTTAGTAGTGTTGTTGCATTAAAGCCATGGACAGAACATTATCTCTATGGGTTACCTGTGGAAGTCTAATGGATCATCGTAGTTACATTTGTCTTTACACTCAAAAGATTTGAATTTGAGACAGAGGAGATAATCGAAACTACTGAAAGACTATGATATCACTTCTTTGTATCCTCCGAATAAACTAATGTTGTCGCAGATGCTTTAAGTGGAAAGGCACGGAGCCTGGGAAGTCTATCCCTTTGCAGGTTTCCTAGAAAGACTCCCATTGGCTAGAGCAGGTTCACTTTGGCTAATGAACTGTATGAGGCTAAGAATAATGAGAAGAGAGAATTTTTGGCCATGTTTGGAGGCAAGATCTTCCTTTCTGGATACGAGAAGGAAAACAGTTTACCCGATGAGAAACTGATCAAGCTCCAAGATGAAGGTGTTGTGACAGAGCTAAGAGAAGCAAAATCGATGAGGAAGTGTTTTGAGAATTACGGTGAGGTATTTGTTACCCCTGTGTCCTGATTTGGATTCACACTATTTCTTACAGAGTCTCATGTGCGAGTGTATTCTATAACAGCCTGGTGCAACAAGATGTACAGATCTAAAGCAACATTTTTGATGGGTAGGATGAAGCTGACATTGTGATTTTGTTGCTCAAGCCCGAATTGTCCACTCAGGTAAGTATGCAACACCATAGGCCTGGAGGGACCCTTCAGTAATGTCCATTCCTGAATGGAAGTGGGGAAAATTGCAATGGACTTCGCGATTGGTCTTCCTGTCACGACCCAAATCAGGGACGAATTGATATCCGAGCTGGCACCACCATTTACCCTCCTATTTTGACGCCGAAACAACCCATCTAATACCCTTAACATATCAAGATATATCAACAGAAAAAATAATGCGGGAAGACTGTCAGAACTCCTATATTAAAGACAATTCCAATTTTACGATCTCTCATAATGGTTATTCAAGCCAAAATCTGGAAGTCCTCATCACATAGAACCATCTATCTCAAATTACTTAACTAGGAATGTCTAAAACGAAAAATAACAAAAGCTGGCCATGCCGGAAGTTCAAGGCCATCAAGACATTGAAGAAGAATACCCAGTCCCAGCTAGACGCATTAGCTCACCTGAATTTCCTACCGATGAAGTTAAGACTGGCTAGATCTTCTGTTGATTTAAGTTGACAGAACGTTTGCTCAATTACACAAATAGCACAGAGTAACATGAAGGTAGGGGGTCTTAGCAACCACACGTACTGAGTAAGGATATCATCGGCCAACTCAAAATAGGGAACAGTATATATCAATAATACAATGTAAATCAACTACAATACTCAACATGTGCAATAACAACATGAATTCTCAAGAACTAACAACCAGTTCACACATGAGGACTCAGCCTCATAACATAACTCTTTTGGAATTAAGTTCATTAGATTTGGTATATTCATTATCTTTCAAGATTCTTTATCTTTCTTCCTCTGGTGTCGGTACGTGACCACCCGATCCTCTATTCCTATCCTGGGGCCGGAAACGTGGCAACTACCGACCTCATTCTAAATCCTGTACCTACCGGAACGTGGGCACCCGATCCATATTCTTCCTGGTGTCGGGAACATGACACTCCCGATCCTCATATTCTATCCTGGTACCGGAACGTGACACCCGAATCCTATTTCTATCCTGGTGTCGGAACGTGGACACTCCGATCCTCAGATTCCTATCCTGGTAACTGGAACGTGGCACCCTCTCCTCATTCTATCCGGGTACCAGAAACGTGGCACCCGATCCATTATCTATCCTTGTGTCGGAAACGTGACACTGACCGATCCTCATATTCTATCCTGGTACCGGAACGTGGCACCCGTCCACCTAATTCATCAGCCTTCTTTTACACTAATGCATCACATTCTCATTATATACATTTTAATCAGCTTCTTTCATACTAAGCATCCATCAGTCTCATTAGTATAATATATCCAGTGAATTAGGGTTCTTTCATCAAGATTGGGATCAATAGCTTTCATCATGCTTTGTTAATTCCATTCACAATTTTATAATCATAAAATCATGGCAACATACAACTTAAGCCCATAGCAGCAGGGTTTACAATATTTCCACATAATAGGTCGCTATTAGATTCACTCTACGAATATCGTAACATCAACCATAACCCTACCTCCACCGAAGAATTGAATCAACAAGCTAAATCGATCTTCTCAAAATCCTTGCTATCCTCTTCGTCTCTCTCTCTTATCGATTCTCTCTATTTTTTCTTATTCAAACCTCTTTTCCTTTTTTACCCTTTAAATTATAATAAGAAGAAAGATGGCACTAATAACACACTAATTAACTTACGGTTCCTCTTTTTAACCCCCAAGTAATTAGACCTATTAATATTACCCTCACTCTTATATTTAAGGAAAGAATAGTCCAAACACCCCTAAAAAAAACGTTTAGAGAATATATTTTGCCTGGACTTTGACTATGACTTGCGCAACCTGTGACGGGCGTCGTGCCTGCGACGGTCCTTCACACAGGTCGTCGCAGCTCCCCTCAAACTCACGTAGCCTGTGATGGCCCGTACAACAGCTGTGCGGTCCGTCCTTTTCCTCCGTCATGACGGTCCAAAAACTCGTTTTCTTGTACCAAATTCTCAAAAGTTGAAGTATTTTTGCACGAAAACTCCGACGTTCGTCGTGGATGTGCCGCCTTCTCCTGCAAGGTCCGTCACAATTTATACAGCGAGTTGATTTTCAGTACCCAATTTTCAAAATTCCTAAGTGTCATTGGGACGACACAACACCTCCTCGACTGGCCGGCCGTGACTAATGACGGTCCGTCGTTCCAACCCGTCGTCCCGCCAGTTTTTGCCAGAAATAAAATCTGTTGCTCAAAACGACTAAACAGGTCTTACAATAGATCCAATTTACCCATCGTTTTCGTATACCCCGAACATCAAAGAAGAACAAAAATGGCGAAAAGGAGTACCTGATCTGTGAACAGATGTGGGATTTTTCTGTTATACCGCTCCTTCTCCCATAGCCTCTTCAACCGGCGGTCATTCTCCATTGAACTTTGATGGATGCAATCTCTCTTGACCCGCAACTTGCGAACTTCTCTAATCTAAACTATCAACATGTTCCTCCTCATAAGACAAATTCTCATCCAACACACTGAGTCCCAACGGATAATTGTAATTTTCCATCCCCATGTTATCTTTTCAACCTGGACACATGAATCCCAGTATGCAACTCCGGACAGCCCTGGGGGCAAGGCCTAATTCATAGGCCACCTCCCCTATATCTTCTCTTTAATTACCCTCAAATGGCCAATATACCTTGAAACTATGAGCCTTCTGCCAGAACAGTTGTTGATCAAAAAATCATCAATGCGTGGGACACATCCCCTTCCCTTAATCCTCAACACACCTTCCTCGTCGATTGTTGCTTCTTTAGCCTCTCCTCCAACACTTTATCTCGAATTCTGACTTAGTTTCTCATCAATCAAACTGTTTTTCCCCTATCTTGTCAAGAAAAGAAGATCTGACTCCACACTAGCCAACAATCCTCCCTTCTCATTTATTTCCAACCTCATCACGTCGTTAGCGAGTCATGACTCCTCTAGCCAATGGGCGTCTCAGAGGCTTGCAAATGACTAGACCTTCCATGCTTCCCGCCTTTCCTACTCAAGGCATCTGCCACACAACATTCGCCATGTCCCGGATGAACAAAATAGTGATTTCCGTAGTCCTTCAATAGTTCCATCCATCCTCCTCTGGTCAAATCAAAATCTCTTTGATTGAAGCATACTGTAGACTACATGATCCGTATAGACCTCCACTTAACCCCTATAAAATAGTGTCTCCATTGCTTAAATGCAAACACTACCGTAACCGCGGCCAATTCCAAGTCATTGAGTTGGATAGTTAACGTTTCATGCCCTTTTAATTGTCGGAGGCATAAGCAAAAATCACGTTCTTCTCTTGTCATTCAGCACTGCACCCCACCGATAGGATGCATCACAAATAAACAATGATTTCTTACCCCTCTACGCGGCAAGGTGAGGATAGGCGGGTAGTCAACAAAGTCTTAAGCTTCTGAAAGCTTCCTCACATTCATCTGCCATACAAATGACCACATTTTGCTTATTCAGTTCGTCAGTTGGAAGCAATGGAAGAGAATCCTTGACAAATCCTCTGTAAGGTCGCTAGCTATACCCCACAACTCCTTATTTCTGACAACAATTAGTAGGTCTTACCCAATTCTTTCACTACGTTTGATCTTAGAAGGATCCACCCTCACCCCATCCTTCAAACCACGTGCCCCAAGAATGACACTTGCTCTACCAACTCACACTTAGAGAACGTGGCATAAAGATTTTTCTCCCCTCAACGTTTCCAATACCATTCTCAAATGCTCCTCCTGTTTCATTCTTCTTCTTACTTTTAGAGTATATTCATATACATCAATAAATCGATCACAAGAGAATCCCTAATATGGGGCTTAAAAATCCCATTTCATCAAAACTCATGAACGCAGCAGGGGCATTAGTAGCCCAAAAAGACATCACTACAAATTCGTAATGCCCATAAACCTGTCGCTAAAATCATCCTTTGGCACAAGTCCCGTGCCCGTATTTTTTCAATTGATGATAACCGGATCCAAGTCCAATCTTAGAGAAGAACAAGCACCTTGTAACGATCGAAGCAGTCATAATTCGAGACGAGGATACTTGTTCCTTAATAGTTACCGAACTTATTCAACGCGGTAGTCCTATCACATCCTAAAACTCCCCATCCTTCTTTTTCTCAAACCAAAACCGGAGCCCCTCAAGGAGATGCACTTGTCTATAAATGAAGCCTTTCTCAACAACTCTTGAAGTGAGCTTTTAACTCTCTTTAACTCCGCGGGAGCCAATTCTATACGGGGGTATAGAACTGGGGCGTGTGTGCCCGGTTCAAGAATCGATACAGAAGTCCTATCCCCCTGTCTTGGGGGCATACCCGGAGATCTGCAGGGAATACAATCAAGAAAAACTCACGACCACCGAAACCGCTCAATCGAAGGTACTTGGGGTAGTAATGTCATGCTTGAATGGCCCAAGGAAAGCAAACACCTTTACTAACTCATTTTCTTAGCACGAAGAATGAGATGATACGCCACCGGATTGGAATGTATCACCCTCCCAACTAACGGATCTGTCCCCAGGCTTTGGCCATGTCACGTTTTGTAGCAATTACAATCCAAGATCGCAAACTTTGGAGAAAGCCGAGTCATACCCAGAAGTACATCACAAAGTACACCCATTTCTAAAATACCAATCTACATAAGTTTGCTCCCCACAAATTTTCACCAAACAAAGACCTATGTACCTTTTCAACTACCACCGACTCACCCACCTCGGTGTAGAAACACGAATATGCATGTCAAGTAATTCACAATCAATGCATTTTAGACCATTAGCAAATGATTATATCATATGAAAACGGGAGCCAGGGTCAAATATACAGAATGCCATTTCAATCACAAACCAAAAGATTTACCTGTGATAACAGCAATTCAGACGCCTCCGCTTCAATCTCCCAGGGAAAGCGAACACAATGGGCCCTATCGTTTGCTGTCCATTGCCACCCTACCATGTTGTGAGTAGTAGTGGCCCATTTTCCCCATCACACCTGCCGTTGTTGCTGTACCACCATTACCTCCGACCACCACGTCCCTCCAGAAAAGTGGCCTCTAACCATGGACCACCTCTACCGTCTCAGCTAGTGGGGTTCTGTACTCTGGTTCTGGGGACAATACCTTGATGTGTCCAACTCCCCACATCCATAACACTCTCGGGGTTCAATGCAATAGTCTCTCTTCTCGGAGTATGTTGACCGTTCTGAGGTGGACCCCCAACTACATTCCTGATAGTGAAGACTGAATTGGTACGACTGAGTAACCTCCAGGAGCTCCTGTCCTCTAGAGTGAGAACCTTAAACTCGCCTCCCCTTCGAAACCTTTTCGATGTCGATGTCGTGGTAAGCCGTCTGGCTCACTCCTTCCACCTCTATCACAAAGTCCCTACCGACCTCTTGGAAAAGGATGTTGCGTAGCCCGCTACTGTAAGGCTGAAATCCGCAACTCTGACCTCAACCCCTTCACAGAACGAGAATACGTTCTTGTGGACTGAACAAATTTGGTGTCGTCTCTGGATATGCACACAGAATCTAGCCTCATACTGTTAAACTGTCATCCATCCCTTGCTCTAGACCCTCAAGAAGCTCGTCCCTTTTTTCAATCTCTCAAGTCCCTTGGATATACTTCTACTTTCCATAAACAGGGTAAGAATAATTCCCAATCATAGTGGTGCTCTGTTTTGTTGACCTCAACATTTGACCGCCACCACGTCTTGGCTTTCCCTTTCCCTTGAAAAACTGAACTCGCATCGAACTCAACGCCAAACCCGTTCTACTAATACCCATAGTGTGTAGTAGCTTACATGACAATCAACCAAAAATCGTAGGCATCCCTCTGATTCTTCCCCCGTTAAGACTTGGGGTTTCATTTTTCAAGAACTTACTGAAAAGTTCATGCTGATCAATTTGTCATAGAATAGGCCCAGTAGTCAGGCGTGGAAATGTGCCTATTCCCAAGGATGCCTCCATGCGGGGAGCATAGTAAGCCGCTGTCGTACCTCTGAAACCGGAGGTGTTGGTGCAGAACCCACTGGAGTTGCATGACCCTGAGATCGGATACACCCACTAAGATAACAAGTACTTGGTTTGATCATCATCTGGGGTAGGTTGGGGTGTCATTTCCTCATTCCTGCCTTGTTCATTCTCCCCTTCCTCCCCACTCTTATCACCTCTTCGTGGTCGGTGGGAGTCCACCTGTCCCTAGTATCCGATGGGCTAGGGTGCTTGTCCTCTTCCTCTAGAGGACGTCCTCCCCAACGACCTCTCCCCCAACTGGCCTCTTGCCGTTGCTCTTTCCTCGAGCTACAGCCCCAGTGGCTGGCTCGTCGTTTTCTTGTCTTTCCGTTGTTGCTTTGCTGCTGGTGCGGTCGTTGCTCTATTCTAAACCACTGCGAAAATAGAGTGAAGATGGTCAGATAACCATTCGTATCTCCCAGATACCAATTGGACTCAAGTAGTAGCACGAAGAAGAATGAAAGAGTGAATTTTCCTAAATCTTATAGCCTCTCAAGGAAAGTAAAGTGTCCCCCTAGACCGTTTCCTTAAGACTTCTCTATAAACCTGTGCTTGTGTGATGAGACCAATGACACTAGGCTCTGATACAAGTTTGTCACGACCCAAATCAAGGGACGCGACTGGACCCACATTTACCCTCCTATGTATCGAACCGACCCCATCTACACTTAACATAATCCCAGATATATCAACAGAAAATATGCGGAAGACTAAACTCATAATAAAAACAATTCAATACTATTATATTTCCCCCAAATCTGGAAGTCCTCATCACAATAACATCTATCTCAAATTCCTTAACTAGGAATGTCTAAGAAAAAATAACTAAAAAGCTATCCATGCCGGAAGTTCAAGGAATTCAAACCTTGGACGAAGAAGACCCAGTTCCAGCTATAACGCATTACTCAACCCTATTTCCGATGAAAGTGGAATACTGGCTAGATCTGCTGTTGAGCTTGAAGTGACAGATACGTTTGCTGCATTACACCAATTCAAGAGGAAAACATGAAGGTAGGGGGTCAAGTACAACCACACGACTGAGTTAGATATCATCGGCCAACTCAAATCGGGAACAGTATATATCAATAATAATGTAAATCAAACTACAATACTCAACATGTCGCAATACAAACAATGAATTCACATCAATAACTACAACCGAGTTTGCACACATGAGGACTCAATCCTCAATCCATACTCTTTTGGGAATTCAGTTCATTAAATTGGTAATATTCATTATCTTTTCCAGATTTCTTATCTTCTGTCTTCCTCTTGTGTCGATACTTGACACTCCGATCCTCTATTTCGATCTGGTGCCGGAAGCGTGGCATACCCGATCCTCATTCTATCCTTGTACCCGGAACGTGGGCACCCGACCTATTCTATCCTGGTGTCGGAACTGACACTCCCGAATCCTCATATTCTATCCTGGTACCGGAACGTGACACCCGATCCATATTCTATCCTGGTGTCGGAACGTGACAACTCCGAATCCTCATATTCTATCCTGGTACCGGCACTGGGCACCCGATCCTCATTCTATCCTGGTACCGGAACGTGGCCCCGATTCCTTTATCTATCCTGGTGTCGGAAACGTGAACACTCCTATCCTCATATTCCTATCCTGGTAGCCGAACGTGGCACCCGATCCCCTAATTCATCAGGCCTTCTTTGTACAACTAAACTAAGCAATCCATCATTCTTCATTATATAATTTATCAAAGCATTCTTTCATTACTAAGGCATCATCATTCTATTATAATAATATATCAAGTTAATTATGTTCTTCTTGCAAAGATTGGGATTCAATAGCTTCATCATGCTTTGTTAATAATTCATCACAATTTTATCATCATAATCATGCAAGCTACAACGTAAGCACATAGCAAGGGTTACAATATTAGCAACACATAATATTCGCTATGGAGTTCCCTACGAATATCGTAACATAAACCATAACCTACCTCCACCTGAAGATTGAATCAACAAGCTATTTCTCAAAATCCTTGCTATCCGCTTCTCTCTCTCTCTTGATCGATTCTCTCTATTTTTTCTTTATTCAAACCCTCTTTAAATTTTACCCTAATTAATATATAATTAAGAATAAAAGATGGCAAGAATAAACCCACTTATTAACTTACGGTTACCTCTTTTACCCCCAAGTACTTAGAACCTATTAAATATTAACCTAAACCCTCAATCTTTATAATTAAGGAAAGAATAGTCGCCAAAACGACCCCTAAAACGTGTAGAGGAATCCTATTTTTGCCTGGGACTGCGCACCTGTGACGATCTGTCGTGCCTGCGACTGTCCTTCACACAGTCGTCGCAGCTTCCCTCGAACTCAGTAGCCTGTGACGGCCCTCACAGCTGTGACGGTCCTGTCCTTTTCCCTCCTCCGTCCATGACGGTCAGAAACTCGTTTTCTTGTACCAATTCTCAAAAGTTTGAAGTGTTTTGGCAACGAACTCACGACGTTTCGTCGTGGATGTGGAAACGGCACACGTCCTGCAGTCCGTCACAATTGAACATCGAGTCGATTTTCGTACCTAATTTCAATTCTAAGTGTCCATGGACGACACCTCCCCTCGAACGGGCCGTCTTGACTATACGTCCAGTCTTTACAAAACAAATACCACACCCCGTCGTCCCAGCCAAGTTTTTCCAGAAATAAAGATCTTTTGCCAAACGACTAAACAGGTCGTTAACTTCCAAAGACAATGGGTAAGTATGTGCTCCATTTGTGTAATTGTTTGCAGATTTGACTAAGTCTGCTCATTTCATGTCCGGTCAGTTGACTTATAATGCAGAGAAAGTTTAGCCAACTTTACATCTCAGAAATTGTTCGATTGTCGGGAGTTCCACTTCCATTATATAAAATATAGGTACGGCAGTTACTTCTACAGTTTTTGGAAAAACATTGCAGCCGAATAGGTACTATGATCCTTAGTACCTACCAGCATTTCACTCCTCAACCGATGGTCAGTCTGGTTAACGATTCAGTTTTTTGGAGGATATTCTTCGTGTATGTGTGGATTAGAATTTGGTTGTCTTGAGGATAACTTTCTTACCCGTTAGCAAGAGTTCTCATACACACATAGCTATCACTCAAGTTTGATATGGCCCCTTTGGAGGCAACTGTATGGGAGAATATTTCAGAAGGTCTCCCATTGGGTGGGTTTGAATTGCTTTAAGTTAGACCACTGGTGTACTGGACTTCCTGAGGAATCGATTAGATAAAGTGAAAATGCATTCCAGAAAAGCTTTTAAAGCAGCTCAAAGTAGGCAGAAAGAATATCAGATCGCAAGGTTAGAACTTGGAGTTTATGGAGGGTGAACAAGTTCCTACTGAAGGTTTCATCACCCATGAAGGGATGATTCGTTTGGTAATCGAGGTAATCTTTATCCAAGGTCCTGGCTCCATTTGAAGGTTCTAAGCGCGTGTGTGAGGTAGCGTATAATTGCCTTGCCCCCAGGATTGTCAGGGTTGCAACCCGGTATTTTCATGTGGCTACCTGAAAAGTGACCAGGATTATGGAAACTAAACATTATTCGTTGGTATGCATTCTTCTTACTGATAATTTGTCTTAGAGGAGGAGCCTGTTGCCATTCTGGATAAGAGGAAATCCGCAAGTTGATCATCACGGGAGAATTGCAATCGCATCAAATTTTCAATGGAAGAATCACCAGTTGAAGAGTCCACTTGGGAGAAGGAGTCTGATATGCCAAGACAATTGACCCGCACTTGTTTACAGATTTTGGTTCTCCTCTTCCCCTTGGTTTTTCTTTCTTCTTGTGATCGGTCCGAGGATGAACGATGGGTAAATTGGTAATCTATCGAACGACCTGTTAGTTGTTTTGAGCCAGTAGAGTTTATATTTGGTAATAACTTTCTACGTAACTGATCCCACGACGGACCATCATGGGGCGACGGACCGTCGAGGGTGTTCGTTCCAAAACACTTAGAGCCTGAGAATTTAGTATGAGATCACTTCTCGAACGTCACGCGATGGAATGGCAAGGACGGACCGTGTTTGGCAGACATACCGTCACAAATCTGTTCCACAGATTTAACTCTCTTACCTTGTTACGGACATACAGTACGGACCGTCCCAGGCTTGCGTAACCCTTACTGGGGTCGGATTTCTGGTACAAGTTTTTAATGGGCGTTTTGACTATTCATGCTTATAATTATAAGTTAGTGGATTAATGTTAATAATTCAATTACGTGGGGGTAAAGGAGATAACCTTGAAATAAAAGTGGGTTATTTTTATAATCTTTTTATACTTAATTATATGACAATTAGGGTAAAGCAAAATGGTTTGAATAAAGAAAAAATAGAAAGAAGAGAGGGACGATGACAGAGAAGAGATGAGAACGAACAGAAAGCAAATACCTTGAGGATATCTTGCTTGAATCAACAATTCTTCGGTGGAGGTATTTATGGTTATGCTATTATTCATAGTAACCTCTTATTGCGAATGCATATGTTTGTGTAGTTATTGTAAAGTCTTTCTATATGCTTATTTGTATGCTTGCATGATTGATTATTTAAATTGTACATGGGATGGAAAGATGAGGGTTGGACGCTTAAAACTCAACCCTCTTTGTTAATGAGGATTCCTTGGTATACAAGAAAGGCTTGATGAACTAAAAGATGGTTTAGGTGGATCGGGTGTCACGTTCCCGACACCATGATAGTAGTATTGGATCGGGTGTCACGTCCACCAAGGATAGTAAGTAGTGGATCTGGTGTCCGTTCCTACACCAGGATAGTAAGTAATGGATCGGGTGTCATGTTTTCCCCGACACCAGGATATAGTGAGGATCGGGTGTCACAGTTCCGACACCAGGATAGTACAAAGAATGAATCTTGATCATGTTAATATATTCAGATTTAAAGACCTATTTTCCAATGGAGTATGGTGTGGAGGCATTGTCCCTCATAAGTTTGTGGCTTTGGTGGTTGCCAATAGTTATGGTAATTGTTTTTTGTTATCTGTTTGCGTATGTAGGCGATTTGTTTAATGTTATTTATGCCTAACATATTTGCTTTAAATTTTTTTGAGTTGGCCGAATGATCCTACTCAATACTTGTTCCTCGTACTTACCCCCCTACTTTATTTTTCTTTCTTGTTTATTTTGGGATTTGGCAGCAACGTGTCCCTCGACTTCTCCGACTCAACCGCAACTCTAGCCAGACTTCAGTCATAATATCAAGATTTTTCCGGGTGAGCCTATTGTTTCCTAGCTCGGACTGGATTCTTTCCTTCTGCTTCTTGAGATGTCTTGAAGTTCGGACATGAACCATCTCCTTTTACTTATTTTAGTTTTCTAGATACTCCTAGATTTAGTAATTTGAGTGATAGATGTTTCCTTGTGATAAGGATTACGGGGACGGTCGGGGCGAGGGAGAAAAAAGGACGGAGGGCATTCGGGCAGAAACCGAATTTCTTCAAATTTTTTGGTGATATTAATTGATAAATTTTAAGAATTTAATTTAATTTGATTTCGTTAATGAACTTTTTAGTTTTCCGCACATTATTTTCCTGTTTATTATGGTTGAAATATTGGGATTGGATTGGTTGGTTCGCGCACATAGTAGGGTAAGTGTGGGTGCCAGTCGCGGCTCATTTTGAGTCGTGACAGTTAAGTTCATTAAATAAGTTAATGTCATTAAGTTGGTGAATATATTGTTGAATTAAGTTAAAACTAAACTAATTACACTTAGAAAGATGTTAAATTTTTCAAGTAAGTTAATGAGATTTAGTTGGTGAATATAGTGTCCGAATAAAGCTAAAACTAAACTGATTAGACTTATAAAGCTGTTAAGTTCTTTAAATAAGTTAATTCGATTTAGTTTGTTAATATAGTAACTGAACTAATCTAAAACTAAACTAATTAGACTTGGAAAATTATAAAATTCTTTAAATAGGTTAATGTGATTTAGTTGGTGAATATAGTGTTGGAATTAAGTTTAAACTAAACTAATTAGACTTCGAAAGTTATTAAATTCTTTAAATAAATTAATGTAATTTATTTGGTGAATATAGTATAGCAATTAAATTAAACTAAACTAATTAGATTTGGAAAGTTGTTAAATTCCTTAAATAAGTTAATGTGATTTATTTGGTGAAAAAAGTGTAGGAATTAAATTAAAACTAAAAAAATTAGACTTAAAAAGTTGTTACGTTCTTTAAATAAGTTAATGTCATTAAGTTGTTGAATATAGTGTTTGAATTAAGTTAAAACTATACTAATTACACTTAGAAAGATGTTAAATTCTTCATAATCTGGGGAATATAGTGTTTAAATTAAATTAAAACTAAACTAATTGGACTTAGAAAGTTGTTACGTTCTTCAAATAAGTTAATGTCATTTCGGTTGTGAATATAGTGTTTGAAATAAATTAAAACTAAACTAATTTTGACTTAGAAAGTTGTTAAGTTCATTAATAAAGTTATGTGATTTAATTGGTAAATATATTGCTTGAATTAAGTTAAAACTAAACTAATTACACTTAGAAAGATGTTAAAATTTCCAAATAAGTTAAAGAGATTTAGTTGGTGAATATAGTGTTGGAATTAAGCTAAAACTAAACTAATTAGACTTACAAAGATATTAATTTATTCAAATAAGAAAACGTGATTTAGTTGGTTAATATAGTGTTTAAATTAAGTTAAAACTAAACTAAAAATAAGACTTAAAAGATGTTTAATTCTGCAATAAGTAATATATTTAGTTGGTGAATAAAGTGTTTGAATTAAGTTAAAACTAAACTAGTTACACTTAGAAAGATGTCAAGTTCTTTAAATGAATAATGTGATTTAGTTGGTGAATATAGTGTTGGAATTAATTTAAAACTAAAGTAATTAGACCTTGAAAGTTGTTAAATTCTATAAATAAGTAAATGTGATTAAGTTGGTGAATATAGTGTTGGAATTAGTTTAAACTAAACTAATTAGACTAGGAAAGTTGTTAAATTCTAAATAAGTTAATGTTATTTATTTGGTTAATATAGTGTAGGAGTTAAATAAAACTAAACTAATTAATTTGAAAGTATTAATTCCTTAAATGACGGATTATGGTGATTGACTTTGTTAATATAGTAGGAAATTAAAGTAAACTAAACTAATTATCTTACGTTTCTTTAAACAAGTTAATGTCCATTTAGTTGGTTATATTGTTTTTGAAATAAGTTAAAACTATACTAATTACACTTAGAAAGATGTTAAATTCTTCAAATAAGTTAATGTGATTTAGTTGGCTAATATACTGTTTGAATTAAGCTAAAACTAAACTAATTAGACTTAGAAAGATTTTAAGTTCTTCAAATAAGTAAATGTGATTTAGTTGGTGAATGATATGTTTGAAATATGTTAAAACTAAACGAATTAGATTTAGAAAGATGTTAAGTTGTTCAAATAAGTAAATGTGATTTAGTTGGTGAATATAGTGTTTGAATTAAGTTAAAACAAAACTAATTCCACTATCACAACCCAAATTTTCAAGTCGTGATGGCACCTATGTTCTCAACCAATAGGTAAGCCAACCCAACATATTAACCCAACTAAACCTGTCACGACCCAAAACGAGCCGCGAGTGGTCACCCACTTTACTCCTCCGAGGGGAGCGAACCAACAAGTCTAACCCCACATTTCAACCATAATAAACACAATATAATGCGGAGACTCTCACAATCTATTTATATAACCAATCACACAGCTTCTAAAGTTTAGTCAACTATCATCCCAAAATCTGAAGTCATCACACCAATAACATCTTCCTCAAATTTCTAACTCTAAGAGTAATTAAGAAGCTAAAAATAAATCAAAACGATGGTCCATGTCCGAACTTCAAGACATTAAGAACGTGAAGGCGAGAATACAGTCCGAGCTAGGAGTAAAGCTCACCCTGAAGTCCTGATGTGCTGGAAACTGCTAGAGTTGAGGTATAGTCAGTCGATGGCACAGACGCTTGCTGCACTACACGAAATAACCACGAAGAAAATTGCAAGTAGGGGTCAGTAAACCAAGGAAACACGTACTGAGTAGGTTCACGGCAAACATCAAATATAATCAATATTATCAAGTACTATTATAAAATCACTACAATACTCCAATATGTGGCAAAAAAGTACAATAACGATGGGCAACAACATCACGCGCAACAACTATGAGGACCTCAGCCTCCACACCATACTCATTTTTAAGGACATTGGTTCTTCAAATTGAGTTATATTGACATGATTCAAGATTTCTTCTCTTTACTCTTATCGTGTCAGAACGTGGACCACTCTGATCCCTTAAATGCCTAGGTTGTCGGAACGTGACAATCCGTCCCCTAATACTATTGTCGGAACGTGACACCCAATCCCCTAAATCTACGATGTCGGAACCCTGAACACCCGATCCCCTAATTCATTAATTTGTATTTCTTCAAGTCTTCGTTTGCCCACGTGCCAGAGAGATTCAAGATTGACGATTCCAAGATTGAAGGATTCACGATCACAACATACAAACACACAATCAGCATAAGAGAAGACTTTCACAGACCAACGGCCAATAACCTATCAATCGCGATTAGAGTTTGACTAATGAAATAGCATAAACCATAACCTACTCCACCGAAGAATTGCGGAACAACAAGTTTACTTGTCAATGCCTTTGCTTTTCCTCTTCCGCTTCTTCCTTTTCCTCTTTCTCGCTAGTTCTCCCTCGTCTTTCCCTGTTGCTTTTTATTTTTTTCCTCTTCCCAATTCTTTTTCTTTTAACCCTAGATTCTCAATATAATCAATTATAAAAGATTGATAAAATTAACCAAACATATTTCTTTTTAAGGTTACTATCTTTTAAAACCCCAAGTAAATAAACTTAGCAAACGCACCCCCTAATGTGTAAAGTTTTGTCTGACGGGCCAAAAAACCCCCGGGAAAAACGGGTGAAAAGCAAGAATCCCGACCCATCGAGGTTACGCCACCTGTGACGGCCTGTCGTGGCTATGACGGTTCGTCCTTCATGTCCGTCACAAGATTCAGTGAATTTATATTCATTCAAGGGTTTTGTGAAGGTCCGTCGTATCTACACGTCTGCGGCCCAGTGCGTCGCGGAGTTCAGAGAGTCGCCTCCCATACCCATATTTTAGAGCTAAAGTGTTTTTGCAACGAAGACCTCAACGGACCGTTGTGGGCCTATGACGGTCCGTCCTACTTGCATCGATGGCAATGAGGAGAGCAACAAGGAAATTACACTGTGGGGACGACGTGGTCCATGACGGGTCATTCCGCGTCATCCTTCAACCCAGTCAGTTTTTTATCACAAATGATTCTACTGCCCGACCGACTAAACGGGTCCGGTTACACAAAACCAACAAATGAGTAAAACGACTAACACGTGAAAGAACTTCAACATTGAGTTCCTTAGAGTACGATTGGCGGAAGCTAAAAAAGAAGTATACCACCCAAGAATTGGTGTCTTAATTACAAGAGCTTCTAAAATACGATGCAAGTCCCGCAAACTACAATGACAAATCTACCATAAGGGATATCCTGTCGGAATCCTAAATAACGAATAATTAAAAGATAAGAGGGAGGTGTTGGCCAACGAAACAGACAATACGCCACACCACTCCAACACCACTCCAAGCTCGGACTCAAAATGCTCCACTAGATGCGCTCGTACCCGAAAACGAATATGCAACCACAAGAGTGCTACACCAATTGTAGTATGATCACTAAATCACGTGTATCCGTATATCTCTTGGACGCAGCGAAGCAAGTAGTGACGTGTGTTTATCATAAGAAAATTAATTCTTTAAATTATTACAAGTCTAAATTCACTCCGCCATCAAGTTTTAATTATCAATAGAGGAATCAACATTAAGAAATTCCAACCATCAAATAAAAACATATAATTATCGATAATGAAAGGAGGTGATTGATGCAATGCAATCTGATGCCCATGAATGAATGTGTCTCATAATATCCAGTACTTTCTCAATCGATATATGGTACTCCTCGGAAGTACATCGAGAGTTCATGCCCATGGGGACTCGCGAGGCTCCTATACGGTACACCGGACGATCTCCACTTGTAAAATGCAACGCAACCATCAATAAATTAACAATTTTCCGCACGACGTTCTCAACGTGCCCACATTACAAATCTTTAACATCTCACCATCCCCAGCACGGACATCCTCCACGTGCCCAACTTATACTCACATCTCATGGTCAATGGCCTGTGCACAAATTTATTTCAATACGGGGATGATATTGACATCACTCAATCAAGTATCAACATAATACATAATCATATCAATAATCCACAACTACGGGTGTACCAAAGAACACAATCACACAGGATTCAAGTTCAAAATACATCACTAATGCCATATGCTTTGGCCTTTTCAAAATACAATTCAACATTCTATAGTAGTAACTTTCCCTTTTATAAAACCGGTACTAGTACCAATACCCGTCACACCATTGATACGGGACAGACCCCCATCTTTTTCCCTTACCCATTGTCTATTTCATTTTTTTTCTTTAATTAGGAAAATGTCATTCAACAAGTATAAAAATTCTTAACATACCTTAAATGCCGAACTCGTGTCACCAATCTTGAAGATTTTTCCTTTTCTTTTCGCAAAGCTTCGAAACATTCCCAATCTATCCATTGTGCAATATTCGTAAGTAAGCGAGTTCATGCGTACTCAATTTATATTCTAATCTAAACTCTGAAACTCACTCATATCTCCAATCAAGCCCAAATCTTGGTATAATTTATATGCCAATTCGTCAAATTTCAAGCCAAGAACTTAACCTTAACCTCTCCAAATACCCTAGATTCAATGTTAAATCATATAATATACACCTAATATTTAATTACCTATCTCAATATATTAAAAACTAGTAACTAAATTTAATAAATCAATAAAATAAAAAAACAATTTAAGAGAATAAGGATTGCACTGTGAACGAGACCATCTTCTTTCTTTTCTCCAAATTTATACGACCAATTTTCTATCCATTTAATAATAATACATAGCCATTGTGTCCAAATCTTGGCATCATTGCGTGATTATTGGCTATAAATTTGCCCTTGCCCCCTCCACCATTTACTAACAGACCCAATGTTACAGCAAAAAAGTTTTTGTCAACAACAATTTAACCCCACTGACCGATTTTCTCATCGAATCTTCAACCAACAATATAATAATATATAATGAATCTTTATTAATCTAAAATAGATTATCAACTATTCCAAATGTAAGTTACGATTCTAAAGAAGGGTGGTTTGTACCTGAAACGTGTTCTTCTCAGATGGCGAGGAGAAGTTTCTCCAATTTTGTTGTCCTCCTCTATGTGATTATAAAAATTTAACACACTAATTTTATTTCCCAATACATGGTCTAGTATAAAAGGTATTAAATGGAATTATAGATATACCCTCTAACATTAACTATATATGTCACGACCCAAAACGAGCCGAAGTTGGCAACCCCACATTTATTCTCCTATGTAAGTGAACCACCCAATCTAATCCCAATTTCTTACCAATATTTTCAACAAATAAACATAATATAATGCTGCAGACTTTAAACTCATTAATATACCAATACATAAACTTCTAAAATTTAATACTTATTATTCCCAACATCTGAAAGTCATCACCACAAGAACATCTATCCCAAATTAACTAATCTAAGGTATCTAAGAAGCTAATTAAATAGAACCGGCTTAGTCCATGCCAAACTTCAGGCATCAGGAACGTAATGATGAGAAGCCAGTCGAGCTAGGAAAATGCTCACCCTGAAATGTGACTTATGAAGAACTTGCTGACGTTGAGGAAGAGTTGAAACGATGGGCAATGTTGTCTGCACCCACCACAACTAACAAATAAAACAAATACAAGTAAGGGGTCTTTACAAACCACAAGTACTGAGTAGGATCATCCCGGCCAAATCAAAAATAGAAAGCATATCTAATGATAATAACATAAAACCAACGCAAATATTAACGGTGATAGCAACAAGTATAAGAAGCATTTGCAACAACACCAAACCCATCTATGAGACTCCAATCCTCACAACCGTACTCACTTAAGAATACGGATTCCTCAATCGGTGTATTTAACATAATTACAGATTCATTCTATTGTTCTTCTTGTTCCGGAACGTGTCACTTCCGATCCCCTACTAATATCCTGGTTTAAGAATGTGCACTCCGATTCCCCTAACTATCTTGGTGTAGAACGTGAAACTCCGATCCCGTACTAGCCTGGTGTCGGAACATGACACTCTCCCGACCTCTACTTCATGTTTGTCGGAACGGACCCCGATCCACTACTATCCTGGTGTCGGAACAGGACACCTAATCCATTACCTCATTCTTTTAGTTTCACATCAAGCCTTCTTTATACCAAGGCATCATCACTAACAAAAGGTGGTTAGGTAAAGATTCACAGCCTCATCTTCCAACCCACTACAATTACGTAATCAGATCATGAAAGCCTATATTAAGCATATATACGACTTTACATACTACCTACCTAATACCTATCATTCGCTATTAAGAGTTTTACTATGAGAATAGCTAACCATAAACCTACCTCAACGTATAATCGTGAAATCGGTCCCCATCTACTTCACTTCTCCAAATCCTTCACTACACTCACACCATTTTTCGGACCTACCAACACCACATAATGTAGCCTAAACTACAAAATGTGGCCTTTGATAAAAGGCAACTTTTGGACCTTTCGCAACACTTTTTAGGGTCTGCCCAAAAGAAGCGTAACCTTTTACATTAGGCAACACTTTTTAACTGTTGCCATCTTTGGCCTACAATACACTTTAAGCGTAGCCAAATATGGTAAACAAAAAAAAAATACAGGGGGGCCGCTTTGAAGAACGTGCTTAGCAACACTTTTTTTTTAGACTACACTTAAAGAGTTGCCTTTTTCAGATTTATTGCACACTTAAAAAGTGTTGCCTTTTAATTTGGTCATCTATTTGCAACATTTATAAAGTGTAACTTTATATCTCATCTATTGCCCACTATAAGATGTTAACTTTATATTCATCTATAGAACCTTATAACTTGTTACTTATATCTCATCTATATCTTTAGAGCCAACATTTCAAAAGTGTAACATTTTTATCTACCTAGAGCACCTTTCAAAGTGTAACATTTTATCTCCTAGAGCAACCCTTTTCAAAGTTGTAACAATTTTATCTACCTATAGCCACAATTAGCAAATTGTCACTTCAACATTTAAAGCCTACATATAAGCAAAAAATATATATACTATATTTACATACATACAAGTGACCTAAACCACAAAATGACCTAATTATCATTAATTGAAGCTCTATATTTCAAATAACTTCGAGAAGTATTTCATGTACAAACCAAAACTAGAAAGTGATGGTTAGATCTCTAATACCAACACAGTTCCAAAACCCAAAGTCATTCCAACGATATGACCAACAACACAAAAATTTCTTCTTCATATTTTCCACAATGATCGAGTTTACTTTCTGGCCAAATTCAATTCATTACCTGCAGTTCCTGCACATTTAAAATAAAATTCTAAGTTTGTGAATTAATTGTGGAAGTGCATAATCAGAGAGAATTCCACTATAAGACAACCAATCCAATCTAAATAAAATTTCAATGTAAAAATAGACTTATACGGAACAACAAACATTTGTGAACAGTCTTCTGTTGTTTGGCTCTCAAAATTAAACTTCAAACTTTATTTGTGCTCTTCTTTTGTAAATTCCATGAAAATTTACACACAGTAGTTCAAACAAACATGATGACCATGTGGGCCAGGTTCATACTGTTTAGAATTGTCCACAAAATCAATACAATCACACATGACATGATTTTTTTTCAAAGACGCAGCATAGTAGCCAAGGTTCAATCATCAGACTGCATCTCTAGTGCATCCAAAAAGACACAAACATCCTCAGACTGCATCGCTAGGGCAAGTTTCATCATCAACATTGACAAAACAGACACAAACAAAAATAGAGGATCAGGCTTTCAGATTTTCCTCTCCAATTTTCTCTGCCCTTGTCTGTAGTTTAAACAAGTAACCATTAAGGATCTATTACACTAATAAATCTACCCACCAGATCACAAGGCTGCACCACATAAATACTAACAACCACAACCAACCTAGCTAACGACACAATATTTATTTAAATAGCAATAGCTTCATACGGTGCAGACAACCATTATAAGACCAGCTCATGCCTTTACAATGATCTGGGATTCAGAAGCTAAAGGTAAATAGTGTCCATCATTTTTTAAATTGAAACACCATTGGCATCTGCCATCAAACTAATGTGTTGGCCACAGACCTTCTTCAATTGCACAATCTCAAAGGAACAAGTATTCAACACCTATTCGAATGCTTAAACAAAGAACAAAAACATTCTAAATCTTAACATTTACATTGGTGGACTAACTTAGACAAGTAAAAATAAGTTTTTGAATTTTCATACCAAGAACACCAACTAAACTAGAAGAAAAATTAATATTGCACTATTACAGAGAATTTGAAATACAAATACCTTTGAAGAACCGAATCTTGAGCTGACCCCGAAGAATATGGAAGATTTGTGCTCTTAAAGCTTGTGCACTACTTGCCTCAGTAAGGTGAAGCAGGTTAAGATCCAACACACCCTGGTATTTCTTGAAAATTCAATCCAGGGTTGTTTTGCCAGCAATTGAGTGATAATGTCGCAATTTCTTCCGTCTACAATTCTTCCTTTAGAGAAGTGATGTCATCGCATGCTTTTGGTTTTAGATTTATTTCCCTCATCTTTCTTCAAAGAACTTGTGTCACTATTCTACCATAGCACCTAACTCGGACCAGGCTGATCCTTTTTCCAACACTTCCCTAAATGCATCTCAGCGTTTTTTCCCCATAATTTTGGCATTTTGAAGTTCCCCTCCTATTGCACCGAAGAAGAAGAAGAAGAAAAGAAGCAGAAGAAGAAGAAGAGAAAAGGCTACTGATTAAAATTTCCTGTCGTCAACTCCCCACATATAAATGTTAAGTCTGAATAAAGTTCACTTAAATTCTCTTTGAAAACCTTACTATTGCAACTGGGTATCCGCCTGGTTTTCCTTTCCCGTCGTGGTAACGATGTTGCAATAAATATTCAGGCTTTGATGGTTCTTCGTTGTTGTCTTGGTGCCGCTACAAATTATATAAAATAATTTACAAATCAGAAGTTCTTATAAATTACAAAAAAATGAAATCAAATTTTGTATGAAATGTCAGCTAATTATTACATGGCCACGCGTACTCTAGCAAAATTTAAGAGGTCCCCTTACGTGCCATCCACTTTTGTTTTTTCCTGTTTTGAGAATATCTCTCGCATATTAGCCCTATTGTTAACAACAAAGAGATATGAATTGATATGTAGAAAAGACTATACTGACTATAAGTTAGTCGATGAGTGCAATGCACCATTTTAACCTTACTTGACAGTTTGGGTGTTTCCAATCTCGATCAGTGGCGATTGATTAGTTGGATTCCATCAGGACCATTTTGCTAGCATATCCTCAAGTGTAACTATTTTTTGATCAAAAATTCTTTTTAATTTTTGCTTGTTGTCCGCCGCCAAGCATCAACGAAGACCATTCATCACCCACTTCTTTCCTTCTATTCTAACGGGAAGGAGAAATTGGGACTATGCAAATAACATATATTTAGTTTCAGTAAGTAAAAAAAATAGAAACTTCCCTCAGAGTGGTTGTTCTTCCCTTGACGTATTCCCCATGCTCTTTTTAGTATCCTTTGGAACCACAATGCCAACTATTGTACATCAACCTGATGAATCTAGGTTCCTGCAATGTTCCTATAAAAAGTTGCTTATTGTGGAAACTATCGATAGTTGGATCCCACCGCTTGTCCTTTATCAATGTCACCGTCCTTTCCTTTCTTCCAAATTTCCTTGCATGAATTCCCTTACATTGTAATGTCCTCGAACTTTTTTGGCTTTGAGCATTTCTTAGATTGATGTAACACACATGAATAAGATTTTCTTTTATACTGAGTTCTAAAACATCTAACAAGGTTTAAACATACCTTGTTTACTACAATCAATGTCAATTCCTTTCGACATCACATTTATCTTTACTGAATTCTTCTTGTTCCACACGGTCATCCAATCCTTTTGTTTATTTCATTAATAGTAGGAGTATGCATATTCTGACATACACTTTTTGTGTTTGTTTTCACATTTTGTTTCATCATCTTTTTTACCCCTTGAGCTTTAGAAACTGATCAAGAGTACAGCTGGTATGACCGGCTTGTCCCTTTAACCTGTTTGCACTTCGGTAGATCAGAATAACCCTGTCCTTCTGCCTCTCCATTACCTAGTGTTGTTCCAGTCGCATGTGCTGAGGCAGTAACATCTTTTCTTGAATGACGTATGGACTAAAGATTATTCATATGAAGTTTCGTTCATTTATCTTGAATGGACTCTTCAAATTGAAATAACCTCTGTTTAGTTTGTCCTTTCCCTGTAATCATACGTGAGGTTCTAATCTCTCCTTGAGATAATTGAATTAACTGATTTGTGCCCAAGCCAAATTTACTCTTTCCTTGTTTGTGGAATGAAATCCTCAAATTCTTTCTTTTATGTGATATTTGTGCCTGCTCTTTCTTACTTTTACATGCGTTTCATTTGCATTGTTTCTCTCTTAATCTTGAATTTGTTAGCCATTCAGACTTGATCGGTAAATTCATATCAAACATCCGATTCTCATGGACGTTGAGCTTTGTTTGGATTTCAAACCCTTTTTTTTCCTTTAAGGCAATGGTTGGTTGATTCATGTTTTTTGCTTTGTTTTAAAAATCTCCTTCATTTGTTTCCCAATAGTAATAAACCACAAAATAATAAGATTTGTTTAAGTAACGAAGTAGCATCAATGTAACTTGACATTCACAGATGGATAGCTTATTAGGTATATTGCAACATTTGAGTTTTCTTAAATTTTCAAAATTTCTATAATTTTCCAGACTTCCACATTTCCTGATTTATACATTAAGTCCTTGTATAATATTGCAGAACTTATACAAAACAGTAATGTAATTACATACCTTATTTTAATCACATAATAATCAAACACACCATACGTACACATCTAGGTGCAACACTATAATGACTACAGGTGCTAAAAGAGTAAGTAGACATAAATACATACACCAGAGTGGAATGTTGATACATTTAATTAAGGTTTAGGTATTTGTCATAAGATCGTAGCTGGCATATAACTTTCGATACCACTGTGCATGTGGGAATTTAATGAATCTTTTTGTACGGACATAACCAATTTGTAATGAATGGGGCTCTAAAAAGCCGATGAATATTGAGGATTCATAAAATATAAATCCCCAATTAGTTGGGCATAAGGAGCAGTTGATTGAACATCTATTACACACCAGGTAGTATGAGTAGAGACAAACTTCCTGGAGATGACCAATGAATATGCATAAGAAGTCACTTTGTCCTTGTGAAACACTCACCCCACCCCCTCTATCCCTATTCAATAGAGTCATGCCTTCTCATTTTTTTTTTTTTTACTTTTCATTACTTCCCCTGATTGCCCCACTTGATGAAACTGCAAAACATTAGTATAGCACTGACAATGGACCTTAGTAATCTCTATTATCAAATGCAAAATCAGCTATTCTGAATTGAAACCTCCTTGTGCCTTGTGTATGCTTAATCCACAGTAAAACCAGGACGTATTAAAATTGGGAAAGAACTATGAACAACAGAAAAAATTGAATACATATGACCAAATATTTCAACAAATCATACGAGGTTGTAATGCCTTATTATGTTTCCCTAGTTGAACAGTTTGTTAGCTATTTGCGTCACATGCCCAATGTTTCAATCCTGGTGGGGGGTTCCCTTCCTCCAAACAGAGAGGTCGTTGGCTGAATCCACATTAGAAAACTGGAGATCTTCCTTATTACTTAAATTAATAAAGATGGGTAAAGAGTGGACCTCCTCATAGCGACAAACTAAGGACCCAACCCAACCAGAAGCAAGCCTCAAACTCCAGAGTTGAATGCCTCTACTGCCAACTGCCTGATCTAAAATGAAACCAGTAAGTTATAAATAGAAACCACCAAATCAGCAAAAATCAGCTAGCAGTATAGGGTTCCTCAAAAAATAATAATCAGATAAGAAGGCACATATTACATTCCAAGATTAGAATATTAATGTGTTGTACCTAAAACAACTCATTATATTACAAACACAGTGAAGTGAGCAACTATCCTGATCATCCAAAATATGAACTCATGTGTGTCTTCTCAGACTCTTCTTCTTCAGACTCTTCTTCAACTCGAATTCATCACAGACTCATCTTTCATACTTCATTTTATCAGCTCGTCTTCAAACAGCATCTGAAACTCCTCGTCAACTCATTTTCCAGACTATCTTCGAACTCATCTTCAAACTCCTCTTCATACTCTAACTTCAAGTTTGTTGGATTGAAAAATTCCTTCACAATGCATCAATGATTGTTTCTGTAACTCAGTCCTTTTTACAGTACTTCATCACACCATTTATCTTTTGGTATAGATGGACCCTTTCGAATGTTTCAGATGGCTCATTTTCATAACTTTGTGGGAGATAGATTCAACTTCATCACTCATGTTAAAACGTCTCTTGGAACAGTTCTTCATAAACCTAATGTTTTATGTTGATCATTGGATCTTGCACTAGAAGCATTGTTGTACTTGAATGCAAGAACAAAAGGCGCTTCCTGAGAGCATCTCTTTTTCAATAGACATAAGTAAGGCAGAAACATCTTTTTTCATCAACTCCTACCATCACACTTAAATAAACAACCTTAAATGGTTGTAATAGTTTAATTCAACATATCAACTACTTCTACCCTATACGGTCCAATCTGCATCATCCGTAGATTTTTTTTTCCTTTGAGCTTGCCAAGCTTGTAAGTTGAGCAATCAGTGTAACACACTATTTGTTGTGTTTTACGCCTTGCATCACCTGCCTAACATTGAATCTATCTCCATTTAGAGATCCCCGAATATCTTTTTGCAACAGAATTTGGTCCTCTAGACAATTGTGTATCAAATCAGACACTCCAAATCCGCTTTCAAAAGGCAACGAGTTTCCAAACCTTGAGAGAAGTTTTGACAATGAATTCTTTTCTTTTCTTCCATTTTTTTCAGAATCTTCGTGAACTGATTATTAACCTCTTTGCTCATGCTCTCTACAAAACTTTTACTAATTGTTTAAATATAAATTAGATAGATAGAAAAATTAATTAAACAAAAGAATGCTATAATTCAATTACGGTCCTAATATATTCTTTCTTGAAAGCATCACAATTTCCAATAAGTACATCTGGTGCCTGACTTAGTGACTTGTCTCTAAAATGATTGGATTAGTTTTCCTTTGCTTCCTAAAGAAACTCCTTGTTAGAAAACAACTCCCCTTTCTGCGTCCCTTGGGTTACCTTCATCATTGTTTCGCGCGCGTCTCCTATTAACGGGTATGCAACACCACCCCGATTCAAATATTTTGAGAATAAATTTTCATGCAATCTATTCCCCACTCGTTCCTCTGCTATGCAACCTTCGGAAACGCCTATTGCGAATGTATGATTTTGAATGTACCCATTTTCTCTTTCAGTGGAATCATCCATCGATTTTGCCACTGGGCCGCCTAATCTCACTTCATTCACCAAATGAAGAGCAAATGATCATGATATAAAAAATAATGAGGAAAAATTTTGCTTCCAACTGATTTACTGTTTCTATATCTCCTACTTCCTAAGCAATCTAGTTCCTCCATGGTTGATTACTTTGTGGCACAAACCGATGGAATAAGGACTTAGACGAATCAAAGGAATAATGATAGCCACATGATCAGTGAAGAATGCTTTAATTGGTATTTGAA
Source organism: Solanum habrochaites (assembly GCA_027704765.1). Lineage (NCBI taxonomy): Eukaryota > Viridiplantae > Streptophyta > Magnoliopsida > Solanales > Solanaceae > Solanum > Solanum habrochaites. The sequence continues at coordinate 28,212 of JAKWJA010000704.1, forward strand.
GCAGTATGTAACTGAATTGAGCAATCATGGTTTTATATTAGACACCTTTCTTTCATCCAATGCACACACCTAGATATATTGGAGTCACTCCAATCAAGGTAGCTTGGCTGTCTTTAAAACTTCCAACAAAAGATGGATTCCCTCTCTCATTTGTCATTGAGAAGCCCGCCTTTGTTTAACTTTTGTTCTCTTATAGCTGCTGTATCTTGTGGTAAAGGTTCTGTTTTCCCCCCCCTGATTCCCAGATCTTTCAATCATACCGTGCTTGTGCATTGAGCCGTTGTTTTTCCTGAAATATCCAAAAGAGTTCCAAGTCATGCTAATCAACTAATGTTCTTCTCTATGTGCATTACATCAAGGTTGTGCGTAACAAACAAGTGTCTGCCATAAGGTAATTCAAAAAAACTTTACCTTTTTTTCCAGGGCCATCATTTGATCTCTTTTTCTTCTTACCCAAACACATTTTCAAAATCACGTAAGCTATTACGAACATCAATTCCTAAGGAGCTGGGGAGGCCTAAATTCCGTTTTTTTCCATTGAATTCCTTTTGTTTTTTTATCTCCATGGAACTTTTCCATCGGTAAAAACAACGATGATCCATATAGCAAATTTTTCGACTATATTTAAGATAGCGGAATTAGTTGCCGATAGTTTACAACAAGGGCCAAGCAACTTGCCTTTTGTACTCCAAACCAGATTAACATAGCAATAGATGCGAAAATCACTGATGGTCCACATCAAGAGCTCCCGCATTTGAAAAGTTTCATTTCTTCTGGAAGCATCATATGTTTACACCCCAGAATCCCATAATAAATTTTACTTAGTCTAATCAATGGTTGTAAGTAATATCATGTCATTTCCAGGTGATCGCGATCCCAGGTATAAGTAAAGAAAAGTATGAATATTTCAGTTTCCATGCACACTCAAGGCCGGAAGATTATACATCATCAACAAACTGCCCCCAGATGGCTATGTGATAACATAAACTCATGGTTCGAAATGGATTGAATCCATCATTTGACAACCAATCTCCACATTGCGACAATCTTGTGCGAAATCTGGATGCACCCTATCAAGTCTTTTCCATGCTAGACCATCAGCCAGGATTGGCCTTACTTTCATCTTTAAGAAGCGTTCCTCTTCATGCCACCTCAACGAATCCTGTCCGTCTTGAGCAGCATTATAGCCTTTTGAGTCCTAGGAATTAATGGAAATGTCTCAAATTCTTTGCAGAAACTCGATTTTTTTTTGAAGACTCAGCTCACTATCACTTTAGAGGAGCTTGAATATATCGTGAATCTCCCACAAGTCATGACAAAATTCGTCCATCCTTATGATCATTCCTGAACACAATGCACCATCCAATTTGGACATGCATCAATTTATCATATCCGACCAGATTTCTTACGCCTAGACTTGGTTTTATTGTCAGACTGAGTGAATGTT